>PVKA01007225.1:0-78977 GCA_004027165.1 Ctenomys sociabilis | reverse complement strand
TTTTTTTTTTTTTACACTGTGGTACATATAAGCCACTTAAGTGATAAATGCCCAATAGTTAGATTTCACCCATATAGTTTTCCACTTTACGCTCTATGATTTGAAAAATGCTTTTAAAACTGTATAAGATTTATATCTACATAAATATTGCTTAATGTTTTGCTCTTGGTTTTAAAAAAAATTTTGTTGAAAACACTATTGAATATTGTGATCTATATAATGTACTAGATGGCTTCTTTTGTCCACCTTATTTCCTGTGTCACCAATGTTATTGTCTCCCTAAAATGTACTTTATCTCCCTAAAGTGTACTTAATCTTTACTTTCTCTGCACAGTGTCTTTTTTATTTTTGCAGAACTGGGGATTGAACTCAGGTCCTTGAGCTTGCCGTGGTGCACAGTGTCTTTGATTGTAAGCCATAAGCCTGAAGCAAATAAAATTCCAGTAATTTCAAAGAAAAAAAAGACTACAATTCACACAAAAGTCATGAATGATGACGATAAAATAGGTAAGTATGGATTATATCTTTTAAAAGGGAATTAGATTGATTAAATGTTAATCTTTCAAATATTTTATCTTGAATTTTAAAATGCTCCTTGAAGAGTTCATTTTATTTATAAGCAAATGATTTACTTATAAGCAAATCTTCAAGAAACATTTATATGGTGATGATCTAAATTTTTCTTTAATTTAAAAAATTACTACAGTGAAAGACACATTGCCATTAAACCCCCTCATTTTAGACATACGTATTCTATTGTTTTTACTACTTTCTGAAACAGTTCTGGAAGTCTTCTTTGATTTGTATCTTTCTGAAGTATGTATAATCAAAGTCTGATGAAGCTGCAGCTAAATGGCACCAAAATTAGGAGAATTAAGGAAAAATATATTTGCTAGTTATATACAGTGTTAGTGGGAAGCTAGAAATTAAAGATCATTCTCATTAGAATATTGTAGCCTTCAGTATTAAATGAGTTAAAGTGTCATGTTTATTAATTTTATTATTTTATCACATTTAATACACTCAGTCCATAGATAGGAAGGCATGTTGATTAGATACAGTGCAATTTCTATGGCCGTGGGGCCTCCTGCACCAGTACCCGACTGTGGGCTGTTGCCAAGGCTGTTGATGGGTTTCATAACTCCGGCATGCCCCCTGGTTCGTCCATTTCGAAGAATCTCCTCATTTCTGAGTTTTCCTCCTGCCCCAGCTGCTCCTCCTCTCCTGTGAGCTTCCTTTCTTGGGGTGGTGGTCCTCTGGCACTTGCTGTTGTTTGCAAGTACTCTGTGTCTGGTAACTGTTGTGGGGCCTGAAGTGTGCTTGGCTCTTGGAGTTCATATTTTGCTAAGGAATCTCTCACATTTCCAGGAGTATCAAGCCTATCCTCCCATTTAGAAGGTGGAGGTCCGTCCCTATGCTCATAGCTATTCAGTCTTTTTTCAACCACTTCACGAATCAACACTGCAAAGTGCAAAAATCATTATGAGTTTTCATGTTTGAGATAAGCTGTAGATCATTATAAAACATACACTTGGCCTCCTCTTCCCCACACCATAACCTTTTATAAAGTCATATTTAACTTCTGTAGCAATGCATTGAAAATAGATAATAGTTTTTGCCTGTTTGAGCAGAATACCATTTATAAAGTAATGGCAGAAGATATTAATATTGATAAAATTAGAGAAAATAAAAAAAACATTGAAAGGAAAAGTTTGTTCCTTTGTGAATTATACTGAAAGTTTAATTATTAAAACTGTAAAATTAACATCTTTCTTTAGTTTATTCCTCCCACTGAAATGTTTAGTGATGACTTTCAAGTAAAATAAAATGAACTTACTGTCAAACACTGTTCTTCCTACCATGCTGTAGTCTATAGCTTTTTCAACTTCATTCATTAGCCATGGAAGAAATCCTATCTCGATATCTGTAATAAAAAAATTTCACTGTCATTGTTTTTTTTGAGACAGGATTTCACTATGCAGTTCAGACTGGTCTTGAACTCACAGTGGTCCTCTTGCCTCAGTCTCCTGAGTGATGGGATTATGGGGTTGCTCCACCATGCTCTGCTAAGTTATTTTTATTAATCATTTTAAAACAGAAGAATATGCTTTGCCCCTAATTGTAACATATTCATCTATATTGTTTTTCTAATACAACATTTGTTGAGTAGACTCACATAATATAAAGTTTGCCATAGTCTTTATGTTCTGGTCAAGTTCTTTTTATTGCACTATAATATTCTTAAAATTATGAGGCCTTCCATGGAGTCAAGGATGTCAGAGTTGGCTTCATAGTACAATCTGAAACAGACTGTACAGCAGGAGGAGGATGTGGATCTGTTAGAATTCCAAGGAGACGTGATACAATCTGAAATGGAGCGTTCCAGGACAAAGAATGCCCTCATCAGTTGGACGGGGCCTAATGGAAACTAACGAGGCTCCAGGATGCAGACTGGATGCAGGCCAAGCCTTGTTTGTGAGGAGGTGGTTTTCTAGAAATGGGTTAGCAACTGAGTGTTTTCATTAGCAAAAAGTCAGCTAATGTTGGAAACAGAAAGTTATTGTGGAAGGATTTAAAAAACATGGCCTATTATGGTATAACATTGTAAGTTTCAAAATAGATTTTTTTTGAGGGAGGAGAGGCATCTAATGCTATTTTTAAATATGGTAACAGGGGAGTATGATAGGACATTATCTGTTACCATAAATATTTTAGTCTCAGGCATGATTTTCATTTGCAAAATTTTAAGTGATCTGTGATAGAAAAAACATTACTGATCCTTGTGTGTAGCCATAGAGGCCTAACTGGACTCTAGGAAGACAGGGTGGAAGCCCAGAAAGAACAGTGGCACTGACACTTCCACTGACTATTTGGGAGCAAGGATTTAACCTCGTGCTTCACTTTTTACTTTTGAAACATGAGGATTAAATCTGCCCTGTCTACTGCACAGGGATACTGGGAGGATCAAGCAATGCCACATGTGAAAACACTACATAAATTGGAAAAGTATGAAATAAATGTAAAGTAATGTTTATAATTTTACCTCTATGTATAGAATTCAATATACAGTGATGATTTACAGAACTAACATTTAGCCACATATAAATATATATATAAAATAATAATATATATTATATATATAATTGAGAAACAAATAGCAATGAGAGTTTCAAAACTGATTAGTAGGACAGTTTCAATAATTAATACATTGCATATTGTTGTCTTAGTGGTTATTCAGTGTACAAGATGCAGACCTGATATTCAGTCCACAAACACTATTAGAGCAAATCTTTTATTCATTGAATTAAGAGAATATAGCTGTATATCTACCCTAACTATTTTGAATATACAGATATGGTTATTCATTTGTATTCCTTTTATTGTTTAGTTTTGTCAGAGAAGAGTATTACATGATCATTTAAATATTGTTGGTGTGTGAATTCAGCAAAATATTCCAATATAGTCCAGTAGTCCATAATGGTAGTAGGTTTTCTGTAGGACTGAAAATGTCAGAAGTTGTTGACTTGAGCCTTTTATAGCTCAATCTATTAATACAGCTTTACTTTTTATACTTTGTTTTTATAGTTTTCTGCTGGATGGTTAAGACCAAGATAAAGTAAGACCTATATAACAAGAAACGTAACTTTTGTATCTGATAAGGTCAGTCAAATCCCCTCAGAATTTACCCTGAAACTCTGTACTGCATTGTAGATCCTTTGTCAGTGTCAGGCACGTGGATGAGTCATGGCCATTGCTTGACCAATTTGCTCTCTGTGAAAGCCTGAGAGAATTTCTCTCCATGTGACTCTCCTTAGGTACACTCTACATCATTGATCACTTTCCTCTATAGTTCCATAATCTCCTTGATCAGAAAATTTGGGACACCTGTACTATACATGATGTTATAGTACAGGTTCTCCTATGTCCTGAGTCCTCACTGACCTTGAAAGGCTAGGGCCAAAATGTTGGCTGTCCTTTCAGTCCTATTTCTCTGATTTTTGGCATGCAAACTTAGTTTGTTAACCTTCCAGAAGAGAAGTTTATTATTATTATCCTATAACATAGACAGTTGAGCTTAACCTCACTATCTATGTGAATATCAAACATCTTAGGCATAACATGAAACAGGTATTTTCCATCAAGTGTTGATATGTTGAACTTTAAGTCCCTACAGAATATGAAGAACAAAATTTTAAAAAAAATTAAAAAATAGGAATAAACAATTACATGGGCCAGGGAGATGGCTCAGTAGAATAAGCACTTCCCTGGCAAGTGCAAGGGCCTTAGTTCAATCCCTGGTTCCACCAAAAGAAAAAAAAATACATATTTTTACACAGAAATTTAGAAATCTAACCATATGCAGCATTATAGCAGGACAGTCCTGTGACTTTTTTTCTTGTCTCTTGTTTTCATTTATTACTCCCCCCCTTTTTTTACTTGAGAGACATGGCCCAAAATATTATAGCTAATGAAGCAGGGCTTGGATACAAAGCACTGGAGATGTACGTACTTTCTAGACTAAGGCTGGTGGCAGAGGGAACAGGTCACCTCTCTTCCTTCACTTGGCTGGACTGGCTGTAGGGAGGCTAACAATGGGCTACTAGACTGTGGGCTCCATCAAGGCAGGGACCAGGGTGCCTACCTCAGTGCCTGGGTCAGTGTCAGTACCTAATTGAATGGATCAATGATCTCACCGTCTGTCCTTGAAGGGTTTTAGATTGGAACAGAAGGTCAGCTAAGAAAAAGTTACAGCAACTATTACACATACACTGTGCTTTTTACGTATGGAGCACTTGGTTTATTCAAAATTTCATATACCTTAAGATTTTATTTCACACATGGAGAAACTGGAGGTCATAAAGCTACCTAATGATGAGGGTAGGATCAACCCTTATGTTTTTGATATAATGTCTATGTTTCTTTCTATTATCCAATATTGTATGTCTCAATAAAGAAATCTTTACAATATGCTACTTTAGACATTTTTTAGTTTTTAATGACACATTTACAGGATACTGTAATATACCTCTTTTAGTAATAGTAGTTAAATATAATTAACTTTCATTTCAGAAAGAGTCTAATAAAGATGGACATGAAAGAAACTTGAACCATCAGGAGGATGCTTATTATGATTGAGTAAATTTAACAAAATCTCCACAAACCTCTTTTAATGGGATCATAAAAGTAGCCGCTATCCCTGAGACTGCTAAACACAGACGGGAGCAGGTCGGCCAGGTAGCGCTGCGCAAATGCACAGGCCGCCACCTTCTGCGCCGTCTCATTTTGCTTGTGTACTATGTCCCACTGCTGCCGCTTGCGACGCTCCTGCAAGAGGGAAACGTGATCACTGATGGGCGCCCTGGTAGCATGCTTGCCTGGGATACTGACTCCAGTGAAGTCCACAGGTCAACATATTTGGACTTATCAAAGCAAAAGTACAGCAAGGTGTCTATTAAGGATCTGTATTTTCCATGAAGTTCTAGGTAAGGGCTGGGCAAATAACTCAGCGGATTAAAGTGCTTGAAAGCAGGCCAGGGGTCTGGGGTTCAATCCTTTGGCATGCAGTGCCAGCCCCACCCCCTGGGGGCGTGCTGAGACACTAAGACTGGGTGTGGTGGTGTGCACCTGTAATTCTAGCTCTTGGGAGGCTGTAAACAGATGGATCACTATGAATCTGATCTAGTAGTGAGACCCTGAATACCCTGTCTTAAAATACAAAAACAACAACAAAACAACCAAACAAAAAAGCCCAAAAAACCAAAAACAATAACAAAAAAACCAATTACTGGGTACTGAATTCATAAAGATAAAAGATGGAGCATGAGCTGGGATTAGCATGTCTGTCTAGCACTTATGAGGTCCTGGGTTGGATTGCAGCCCTGCAAAAGAAACAAAACAGAGCAAAACAGTGGTGTTTAATTAACTAATTTTATTTTTTGGTACGAGGGATTAAACTCAGGACCCTGTGCTTGCTAGGCAGACATTTATGCCACTGAGCTAAATCCCTGGCCCAATGGCATTTAATTTAAAAATCATTTCTGACCCATTTTCAAGGAAAGTAACTTCAAAATATATGCACTCAGTTGTTTGAATACTATCAAATATATAATGATATGCATATTTATCATTAGTATCACCATTGTGATATGAAAGTTATAATTGCATTGATAACAATGAATTTAAGACAATAAACAAATTCAGCTATATATAGCTTTTTGTGGACATGTGCAGGGTCTTACTCTGCATATTGGACTTGTAGCGATCCTCCTATTTTCAGCCTCCCTAGCGCTGGAATTCAGGCATGTGCCACTGCTCCATCCCCAGCTCAGCACACCCACAGGGTGGAGCTGGTGCGGCAGGTGGTGCTAGGGGTGAAACCCTGGCTCCTGTACTTGCCCAAGAAAGCTCTTATTTGTTTTTTTTTTTAAATCAGAACTGCGGATTGAACTCAGGCCCTTGCACTAGCCAGGCTAGCGCTTATTCTACTGAGCCATCTCCCTGGCCTCAAGAAAGCTCTTAGTCTGGTGAGCTATTTCACAAACTCTTATATATAGCTCTTTGAATTCATAAAATGGAGAGGGCCAGGGAGATAGCTTAGTAGAATAAGCACCTGCCTGGCAAGAGCAGGGTCCTGAGTTCAATCCCCAGTATCGCAATGAAATAAAATAAAATGAATTTTATGAATTCATTTATTTTACTTAAAAAGTAAGTAAAATAAATGAATTCATAAAACTGAAATAATTCTGAACATTATGAAAGCTTATCTTTTGTTGCTGGTTCCTTTTGATGAAGTAAAACTAACAGAAGAACAATCTTCTTCACTCCCACATAAAACAAGCATTAATATATTTTCTAATTATATCTATTTTCAAAGTTTAAAGCAAATATAAATCTAGGACATTTATATTCTTTTTTTTCCCATAATGTATTTCCCAGTGGTAAAGAAACATTTTATTTTGATAAAAGATTTCACTGATTTTATCAATAAAACTTTTTGTTAAGTGCTTGTTTTATATTTGTAAGCAAAGTCTTAGCTTTGCACAATCCTTACCTAAACCCTATGCTCTCTGCACAATTATTAATTTTGGAATAAAACTTAAAGTGCAGTTGATTAAGTATTAAGTAGAGTTTCTCAACAAACAGGCTATTCTTCATAGTAAGATAGGCCTTTGGGAGATGATTTTAATTGGTTTGCAGGCAGGCAGGTACTGCTTCCTAATTTATTCATCTGGTGAACAACAGAAGATGACAACTTATTGTTAGAACCAGAAAGCCACAAAGATGATTGAGTCTGGAGCATTCTACCTGCAAGTTATTGCTATATTTTAAAAATGTGAGTTATAAAACATTTTTTTTTTTTTTTTTGGTGGAACTGGGGATTGAACTCAAGTCCTTGCTCTTGCTAGGTAAGTACTTATTCCTCTGAGCCATCGCTCCAGTCCACAAACTTCTGTTATTGAAAGTTTGTAAAATCTATAATCTGGAAAATACTGGTTAGGACTCAAGTAGCTCTGGAGTTCTTCCAAGGGTACAGAGAAAGGCCTGACCACTGAAAAACAGACAGAATTCCATCCCAATCCTTGGCTTTGTAATCCCTAGAAAAGCCCCTTACAGCCTACATTTACTTTCCTTTCATCTTTCTGCCACTGAATTGTGACACACCAATATAATTCTTTCTCTAGGATGCACAACATTTAATAGGATCTTTCAATTTGGACATAGAAATTTTAGGAACTCAATTTAATATATTTTATGTAAACTGAAATTTAAAAGATGAAAGATCTATAATCTAAGTGAGAGAACTGAGCAACAAATACTAAAGATTTTTTTCTAATGGATTTTCAAAGATCTTCAGTTTTATGACCTAGCATACGTGACTCTGAACATAGTATATGTAAAGTATCCAAAAGACTGACAGGTAAAGGATATGGCTTAGTGACAGAGGATGTAACTAGCATGTGGGAGTCTCTGGGTTCAATCCCAAAAGCAACAACAACAACAGTACACAACTAAGAAAAATAAAATTCATAGCATCAGTACTTTTTCTTCCTGGTGTCGTCTCTTTTGCTCCTCCAGTCGCTGAACTTCAGCCAACTCCACATTGCGCATTTCCTCGTAGGCATACTGGCTGGCCTGCAGGTTGGCCAGCTCTTCTTCTTCCATCACTTCTAGTAGTGCCTGCTCAATTGTCTTGCCCACCAAAACTTCTAACATTGGTTTAACTTCAAGATCAAAATCAAAGAGCTAAACACACAAGAGAAAACAGCAATGAAATAATGAATTAAGTGCAAAATAAATTATAAGGAATATAAAGAACATTGTAATTCCAGTTACTGAGGAGGCTGAGGCAAGAGGATTACAAATTCATTGTTATTCTGGGGAACATTGTGAGAACTTGCCTCAAAATAAAAAATAAAAATGTAATACAGGTGGGGATGTGGCTCAGTTCGACTCTGAGTTTAGTTGCTGGTACTACAAAAAAGAAGAAAGTAGGAGAAGGCAGAGGAGGAAGTGGGAAGAAAGAGGAGGAAGGGGAGGGCATAGGAAGGGGGAGGATGAAGGGTAAGAAAAGGGGAGGGGAAGAACAATAATAGAGTATCAAAATATTGTTGTCTGCGTCAAACACTGTGCTGGTACATTAAAGCATCATTTCTAATTCTTAAAACAACCCTGTAAAGTGCGAACACGGCATTTATTTATAGCTACAAATCTATTAAGCCAAGTTATGGAAAAAAACCCATGTATTCATCAATATAAAACTTTTTTTATGAATCTGGTACAGGGTCTACAGGGTGTACAGGGTCTCACTACATAGATCAGGTTTGTAGTGATTCTCCTGTTCGCAGCCGCTGGGATCAGAGGCGTGCGCCCCCATACCTTCTCAGTCATCCTCTCAGCGCCCCCTGAGGGCAGGGATCAAACCCTGGCACCTGCGTTGTCAGCTGAAATAGACACTTCAATCCTTTGGGCTATTTGGCTGACCCTTATTCCCCAATTTCAATGAAATTCTTCTAGGTTCCTTCAAATTTTAAATCTCATTTAGCTCATTATGTATACAATCAATGCCTTCTTTAATTTAATAAATGTATCTATGCATTCCATATTGATGGGGAACTGTAATTATGATTTTAAAAGCAGACAGCATCTTCAATAAAAATTACGTGTCATAAGCAACCAAGACTTATGCCAGAGATATTATCCTCCCTCATACTGTACAAATCTATCTTACGTGTGTGTGTATATATATATATATAGAAATATTTTTAAACTATGTCTATTTATTTATAGATGGAACTGGGGATTGAACTAAGGTCCTTGCACTTGCCAAGGAAGCGCTTATTCTGCTGAGCCATCTTCCAGGCCCCTAATAAGTTATTTTTGGTAAGCAAAGAGTAAATAGCAAAACATATTATTTAAAACACTTTTTAGGTACTACAGAATAAAATTATTACAACAACATTTGGAAAGAAACCCCAAAACTAAAATCTTTCTCACTGCGAAGTGGTTCTTGCCTATATTAAGCTATACCTAAGCCCAATTTCACCTCATTTATAAAGACAGAGGGAAGTTGAAGGAATGTGCTTACCTCCCCTTCTAGTATTTCCGTGGCCACATCTTTGTTAGCTTTGGCAGGAATAAAAAGTGGTGTTGGTGGTCTATCCAGAAATGCATCTGTTTGGCATTCCATATCAACTTCTACTACGTGGTCAGCAATTTCTTCAAGATATAAGTCTAAGAATAATGACATGGACACTCAGTTTGCCATTTTGGTCTACTTCAAACATACTTGTATTTGAAGTTATAGCTCTTTCTAAACAGAATTAAGTGAATCAAAGGATAAGTCCATTAGGGGCCAGACAGATAGCTCAGCGGATTAAAGCACCTGTTCAGGCAGATGCATGGACTGTGCTGGCCCTGGCCCCAGGATGCACTGAGACAGTGATTGGGACTAGGCATGGTGGTGTGCACCTGTAATCCCAGCGCTTGGGAGGCTGAAAACTGGGGCATCACTATGAGTCTGATCTGTGTAGTGAGACCCTGTAGACCCTGCACTAAATACATTAAAAAAAAGAGAATAAGTCCACTATCAGTGCTTGAATATAGGGTTTAGCTCATATACTGAGTGAAGAGGTAAGAGATTTGGAAGATCATGGTCAGGGCTAGAAAATTTACTGAATGTCTAGAAATTACTGAGCTTTGCATTAGGAAATTGAAGCAAACAATAACATGATGATGTGAGGGCGACTGACTGTGACATCTGTCACCCCACTGATCACCAGGATTGATTCAGTTGATCTGATTGGCTAGCAAGGTGTCCCCTTCCTCCCTCAGCACTCTGTGTGTATCCCTGCTGAAGCTGTGAAGCTGCAAGCTCTGTGGATGAAGACAACCACCCTGATAGAGGAGGACCCGTTCCTCAGTCACGGGCATATAGTAGATGCATTCCTCTGTTAGAACCTCAAAAAGTTCTCAAAGAAGAGCATGAGACCCTCGGTGTACACAGAAGATGCAAAGTGTAATACAGAATGACAAATTAATGATACACATATGTAATTGAATCATAAGGCAGTAAACCTAGACATATTTGAAAACCCTCAGATTATTGAAAAAATGCAGCATGTCAAGATATTATTCTACTGATTATAAATAGCTATATGAAAACAAGTTTTCTGTTAGCAATAACTTATGGAAAGCAGCAATGATGTGGTACGTGTGATACACAGGATTGCTGGAGTTAGATGTCAAACACAGGACTCATCAATGATCCATCCACTTTGGGCCTGAGTCTCTCCATGTATAAAAGGGATTATAATTACCTGTGGTATGGAGCCTTTGCTAGAATAGAGAAGACAGAGAAGCCAAGGATCTGGTATAATTTGGGAGGAAATGCTCAAGCAAAAAAATTGGCAATTTTATCACTTAATATTTTCATGGTATAAACCAAAGAATGATTTTGAACTGATTCTTATGAACTGAACTGGTTGTTATGGTTTGTGTCTAGTTGTCCCCCGAAAGCTTTATGCAGTCCAGGGTTTGTGATTGATTCATGACCCAATGCTGGGATTATGGGTGTGAGGGCTACACCTATCCTGGGGTGAACAGCCTGTATACAACATAAGGAAGGGAGAGAGGCTTGCTAGTTGCCACAGCTGCTGTTCCACCCTTTGCTCTTTGCTGTTTCTGCTGCCACAAATAGCTGCCCTATTTCATTTGCCACTCTGCCTTGGAGCCAGCTGAGTATGGACTGAAACCTCTACTAACTGTGAGCTAAATAAACTTTCCTTCCTTCATTCTGTTTTTTTTTTCCCATACCAGGGATTGAACTCAGGTCCCTGCACTTATCAGGCAAGTGCTTATTCTACTGAGCTATCTCCCTGGGCTCCCTTTCTTAATTCTGGGTGTTGGGTGTTTGATCCCAGCAATGATGAAAAAGTAACTGAGATACTAGCACAACACTATGGAAATCAGTATGGAGATTCCTCAAAAAAAATTAAGACTATAAATTCTACTTCATTTATTCTCCTCTTATATAATAAACCTAAAGCATAAATAATTAAAAAGATATAAAATATAGGAAACAGGCAGATAGATCTTTTACAAATGGGAAAGAAATCTAGTGATGAGAGGAGATGAGGGAGAGAGAGGGGGATTAAAAGAATTGTGACACCTTCAGTACACATACCTAGTCCCTAAGATGATGGTCAATTTACATACATGTGGTAATAAAAATTTAAAAAAAGAAGAGAACACTGATTCATTGTAGGCTGTAGAAAAACGATCTTGGTTTGAAATAGTATATGTGAAAAAGGTTAAAAAAAAAAGACTTAATTTGGTCATAAAACTCTTATTTTAACTTCAACCCATACTTCTAGCAATATCCAATATAATCATAATACACAGCTTGTGTCTCTGTTGAAGGCACAGACTTTCCTGTTGCATGATTGGGAAGGATCAGAGAGCACCACAGATACATAAATAACAGAAACCCTTATGGAAAATGACCAGACACAAAACAGCTAAGTAACTCAAGAGGTACACTATCAACCATGTCATTGCATACCTGTCTGCACATCCATGTGCTTCCTGCCTTCTACGGGTTCAGGTGTCCATGATTTGAAGTCTTCTTGAGCTTGTACTTTGTCAAGAAGCCTTTTCTTAGTCTGCTGATGTCTCTGTGCATCAGTGGAATCAGGCTGCCCAGGCTGAGAGGGACAGAAAAGGCTTCTAACAGTCAGAGCATATTTCTCAAAGTATGTAAGACCTGCCCATTGCACAGTGATGGCTGGATAGGAGTGAAGCAATGTTATAAGAATGCCTCTTGATGATCAATAACGTGATGGCTGAAATTTTTTTGAAACTTTGTCAGGCAATATTCAGGTGTCTGACAAAGCATAAAAGTTACTCCAAGTACACCCATGACAGGAGTAAATTGGTGCAGACTCTTATCTAATTACATGTGTGTTTTTCTCACTCAGGCATTTTTACCATGAAACTCTTTGGTTCCCAGTGAAATGGATAGGACTAACCTGTTACAATGGACTTTCATGAATACTTAGGAAATTGAAAAGCATAACTTTTAAAATTTGAATTTCATTTGAACAGAATTCCCTTAAAAATTTATTAACTCACAACAAAAACATCCTCAGAAAGAAGCCTCCAAGTGTAAAAACTAAGCTGATGTAGGGGTTGTAAATATAATTGTTTACAGCAGTTCTGCGGCACTGGAAGGTTGTTAGGTGATATCTGTATCTTATCTTGTAATCATCCTCTTTAGCTTACTTATCTATGTCAAAGTAAACTGAGAAGGAATGTGAAAATATTTCACATAGTCATTGTATGTGTTTGTGGAGTATAATGTGATATATCAACCTATTTGTGTAATATTTATGTAATTTGTAATGATCAGATCAGATCTTCTCTCTGTGTTTGCAACAGTCAAATCCCTCTACCAGGTATAACAAATTAATAGCTTTTTGGGGGACATTATAGACAAGAAATCATAACCTTTTGAGATAGGCTTATTTATAATTCTTTTGTTTTGTTTTTGAGACAGAGTTTTACTAGGTAATTCAGGCTGGCCCTGAACTCACTATGTAGCCCAGGCTGGCCTTGAATTTGTTTTATCCTGCTGCCTTAGCCTTTGTAGTGCTGGGATTCCCTGCATGTGACACCATGCCTAGTGAGACTGGCTTTTTCAATAAGCCCTTGGGAGTAGTCTGAATTTTTTTTTTTTTTCTTCTTCTTCTTTAGATTTCTATGTAGTAGTTGATGATATGGACATACCAGTTTGTTCAACATTTGTCCTTTGAAAGGATGATTAGAGTGTGTTATGGTTTGGATTTAAACTATTACTCAAAAAATCCATGTGTTCAGAAGTAGAGTGTATTGGAAAGTGACTAGATCCTCAGGACTCTAACTTTATCAGTGGATTAATTCATTGATGAATCTAATTTGGCTGCACTATTGGGCGGTGACAGACATTCAGGAGGTGGGCCCTAGTTGAAGGGAGTGAGTCATAGGGACATTCCCTGTGGACTGCATTGTGTCCCCTACTCTCTGGTGCATTCTCTCTTGGCTTCCTGACTGCTGCAGGCACCTAGGCCCTCTGCTACACATCCTGCCACCAAGATGTTCTGGCTTAGCCCTACAGCCACAGAGTCAGCCAAACATGAGCCAAAGCCTTTGAAACTGCAAGCCAAACTAAACCTTTTCTCCATTAAGTTGTTTTTCTCAAATATTTTGCCATAGCTACAAAAAGCTAATAATGTATTCTTAGTTTTGGGCTACTATAATGCTAGGAGTTTTTGCATGCAAATTTATGATAAAAATAAGTTTCTATTTTTCTGAGATAGGTAAGAATGCTATTGTGAGACTGAATGGTTAAGTGCATGCCTACTTTTACAAGTAATTGCTGAACAGTTTCAAGAGTGAATGTATTATTTTACATTCTCACTGGCAATATGTGAGAGTTCTAGTTGTTCTATGTCCTTTATTAATTAATTTATTTTTTCTGGATTTGTTGCCTTAATTTTTGTGGCTGGCTCAGCCCACCCTGGGGCTGGCGCAGCATGTGTTGCCGGGGGATCAAACCACAGTCCCTGTGCTTGCCTAAGCTTGCTTAAGCAGGTGCTTTAGGCCACTCAGCTATCTTGCTGGCCTGTTCTATACCCTTTAATGTACTTGCTACTATCTTATTTTAAAATTCAAGCTAAGTAAGCTAGCCATTGTGTGCATGCCTGTACTCATAGTACTCAGAAGGTTGAGGCAGGAAGACTGCTATGAGTTAGAGGCCAGCCTGGACTACATAGTGAAACCCTGTCTCAAAATAAAAAAAGGTATGAGTATCTTATTGTGGTTTTTAAATTTATATTTCCATGAAGGCTAATTTTGGACATCTTTTATGTGCATATTTGCCATCAATATCTCCTTTTGGTGAAATGTTTGCTTGTATCATTTGAACATTTTCTAGTTGGCTTGTTTTTTGTTGCTTTGAGGGTTCTTTATACCTTGTAGACATAACCCTTTGGTGGAAATGCAGACTGCAGATTTTTTGGGAACTTGTCTTTTCATCTTCTTATAAGGTTTTTCATGCATCACAGGCTTTTAATTCTAATGAAAACCAATTTTTTATTCTTTGAAAATAAATCATACCTTTAGTGTCATGTCTAAGAACTTTCACTTCGCTCTGAGTTCCAAAGGTCTTCTCCTAATTTTTTTCTTTGTATTTATTTATTTGATAGAGGGTCTCACTATGCAGTTCAGACTCATAACGATCCTCCTGTCTCAGCCTCCCCAACCCTGGGATTATAGGTATACACTACCATGTCTATTTCTGGGATCAGCATGGATTGTGGTACCAGGGATCAAACTCTGGTCCTTGAGCTTGCCAGGCAGGTGCTCAGACCACTGAGCTATCTCCCCAGCCCAAGCCTTCTCTTAATTTTATTTTATAAGTTTTACAGTTTCAGTTTTAAATGCATGACCCATTTGAGTTAATTACATTTGATTTTTATTTTGTTTTTTAGCAGTATTAGGGACCGAACTCAGGACTTTGCACTTGCCAGGCAGGTACTTATGCCACTGAGCTATATCCCTGGCCCTTGAGTTAATTCTTGTATGTGGTGTGAGGTTGAGATAAAGTTTAATTTTCTTGCCTATGTGTCTGGTTGCTCCAGCACTCAGGTAATTTTGTTGAAAAGATAGTCTTTAGCAAGGCATGGTAACATGTGAAAGTAGTCCCGGCACTGTGGGAGGCTGTGGCAGGAGGACTGAAAGGAAACCCATCAGGGAAATCTGGCCATTTACTGAGACAGTCTCAGAATAGGAAACAGAAAAGTGCTGAGGACGTAGCTCAGTGCAGAGGCCCTGGGTTCAGGCCTGAGTGCTGTGCAACGTGATCGTCTTTGCTCCTTTGACAGAAATGAGTTGGGTCTACTTCCAAGTTCTTTACCTTTTCCATTGGTCCATGTGACCATCCCCCACCAAACCTGCCCTGTTTTGGTAACTAGATCTATCTAGAAAGTGTTAACACTGGATAGAGTGATTCTTCCCCCTTTATTTTCTTTTTAAAGGTAGTTTTAACTCTTCTAGTGCTTTTGCTTTTTTACATACGTTTTGGAATAAGCTTGTCTGGGGCTGAGGGTGTAGCTCAGGGTGTGAACGAGGCCCTGAGTTTGTTTCTCAGTAACTCACATGCACATGTGTAAACAAAAAGGAAAAAAAAAAGGTTGTCAAGATCTAAATAAATCTTCTGGAATTCTGTCAGAAATTATGCTAGACTGAACCCACAGCCTCTTGCTTGCTAGGTGAGTGCTCTGTCCCCGAGCTGCATCTGTACCTTGGGAATTTTGATATACGATTCTTTGATATGGCAACTCCTTCAACCTGTGCATGTGGTATATCCATTTATTTTATTTTATTTATTTATTTTATTTTTGCGGAACCAGGGATTGAACTCAGGCCCTTGTTTGTGCTTGCCAGGGAAGAGCTTGGTATATATTCTTTGCCTTATTTATCAGACTTTTGTAATTTTTACCTTACTGATTTACCTTACATGTTTTGTGAGATTTACCTGGATTTTTTTGGGGAGTGATTGCAAATGGTATCATATTTTTAATTTCATTTTTCATTATGTTTCTCTAGTACACAGAAATGTTGCTAGTTTTTGTATCTTGTATCTTGTGATGTTGTTGGAACTTTAGTTGTGAATCTGTTTTTGTGGATTCCTTGGGATTTTCTATTAAATAATCATGTCATCTGGATTTAAGTATAGTTTTACTTCTTCCTTTCTAAATTTGGTTCTAGCACTGACTGGAACTTCTAGCACTGTGTTGAATAAGAGATCCCAGTCTTTGGCAAAAAAGCAGTCAGCTTCTCCTCACTGAGATTGCAAAAAATTCTACTTGGTCCATGGTATATAACTTTTTATTTATTGCTGCATTCTGTTTGCTAAAATTTTGGTGGGGATTTTGCATGTAAGTTCAGGTTCAAGGTTTTTTTTTTTTTTTTTTTTTTTTTTTTTTTTTTTTTTTTTTTTTTTTTTCTACTATTTCTTTGATTTGGTGTCAGAGTAATAATGCTAGTTTCAAAGATGATTTTTTTTTTTTTTGGCTGGCTTAGGCTGCCTTGAGGGTGGGTCTGGTAATATAGCTGGTGGTTGGGATCAAACCACAGTATCCTGCACCTATGCCTGACTGTATTTGCATGAGCAGGCACTTAAACAACTGAGCTAACTGGCAGCCCCCTCCCCAAATGAATTTGGAAATTCTCTTATTTTTTTGAAAGAGACTGTGTAGAACTGGTGCTAATTCTTCTTTAAATACTTGGTAAAATCAATTCTCCTGTGAAATGATCTTGGTCTGAAGGCTTTTAGAAATTAGGAATTTTTTAAATTAGAAATTCAGATCTTTAATAGTTATAAGACTATTTAGAACTTCTGTTTTACTGTTTATATTTATTTGATTTATTTTTGTCTTTTTGAGACAGAGTCTCACTGCATAGTTCAGGCTGGCCTTGAGCTGACTTTGTAGCCCAGACTTGTCTTGAACTTGAAACTATTCTCCTGTCTCAGCCTCCTAAGCACTGGGATTACAGGCATGCACCACAGAACCTCTGTTTTAGACTAGGTAAATTTGATAAACTTGTACTTTGAAGAATTGGCCATTTAAATTTATGTTGCATTTACAATGTGCATTTACTTGTCTTCATTCATAATGTAGTGATTGTTTATAATACACATGTTTTTATTCTCATTTCTTGGCACATAACTTGTATGTGCCAGATTTACAAGACTGTCTTTTGGATGCTAATGAGATGACCGGTGGGTAGGCGTCCCTAGTAAACTTCAGGTTAGGGGTTGCTTATCAGAAGGTGCAAGGCACCCCTCACTCTTGCTGGTAAAATCAGTGGCATGTGGTTGGAGACTGATTATTCAGAACTTCTTCACATGCTTCTGTCTCCAGAGTCTCCATTCTAAGGTTGTTGAAGCTATAGCTGTACTACAAGCCCACCAAGCTAAAGAGGCTGCCCAGAAAGCAGTCAGCAGTGCCACTGGAGTTCCAACTGTTTAAAATTGATCAGGGACCATGAAAGGAAGCTTGTGCTTCACCGAAGAAATATATCTAAACATCGAAAAACTTTGAAAAAACATTGTAAGATAAAAAATAAATAAAAAGAGGAAAGGAAACTTTGAACTTTATGCACTGAACAAATGCCAGGTCTAATGAACAATACTAGTTCTGGATTACTTGATTTAAAAAAAAATACAAAAAAAAAGTAAAATATAAAAACAAATTAATGTTTTATAGACCCTGGGAAAAGAATTTTTAGCCAAAAAGTACAAAATTTGAAGGATTCCTTTCCTTAGTTTATAATTCTTTACTGTGGAATAGCTCAGGATGTCAGTTCTGTTCTAAGTAACTGGGCAGGGAAATGTAATTTGGATTATAAAATTCTTGTTTAATAAAAATTCCTTAAACAGTGAAAAAAAAAAAAAACCAAAGAAACAGTGAAAAAAAAGGTGCGAGGAATGACTAGAGGGGTTAGTTTCCTCACTGTTATCCTTCAACCTCCTGTGATGGACAGAGGGACTGAAGGTAAAGTGGATTCGGTCAGTCATGCCTACATAATGATGCCGCCATTCACAACAGAAGGTCAAGATTCGGATGGGGTTATTCGTAGCTGAACGTGTGGAGGTCCTCGGAGGACAGCACACAGAAGGTGCGGAAGCTCTGCACCCTTTCCATACACCTTGCTCTGTGTCTCTCTCCATCAGACTGCTCATTCATATCCTTTGAAATATACTTTATAATACTTTGGAAAATGTGAGAACCCATTTCCCTGAGTTCTGAGTGGCTCCACCAAATTAAATGACACCAAGAAGGGCACCATGGGAGCTCTAACTTACAGCGGTTGGTTAGAAGTATAGGTCACAATCTGTGCTTGTGCCTGGCATTTTAAGTGGAAGAGGCAGTTTTGTGGCATTGAGTCCCTAACCTGTGGGATCTGATGCTGTCTTCAGACAGACAGTTAAAGAATCGAATGGAATTAAAGGATACTTAGTGGGTGTTCACTGAAGAAGGCGGAGAATTACTTGCTTGGTGTGTAGGGGAAAACCTTCAGGTCACAGAGGGGAAATATTTATGTTCGGTGTAACAGTGGACAGCAGTAAAAAAGGACTTTTGGTTTCATCTGTCTCTGTAGTGGTGCTGCACTGTTGTCCTCCTCATCTTTTACTGGCTACGGAACCTACAGTTATATCCCCCGATATCCACTCCTGTTTTGACTTCAATCTTTTTAAAGACAGTCCAGCTAAAGGTTTATCAATCTCATTGATCTGTACAGAGAATCAATGTTTTTTTAAAAAATTTCCTTCCTTCCACCTGCCCTTAGCTTATTTTGCTCTTAATTATCCAGTTCATTGAGAAAGGTGCTTAGGTTATTGATTTATGGCCTTTCCTTTTCTTCCTCTTAGCTCTGCTTTAACTACCTCCCACAAATTTTGATACATTGTCCTCTTGAACAATGTCTTCCAGTTCTGTTGCTATTATTTTCTAGTCACTCCGTTATTAACAGAGAACCACACTGTGCATGATTTCAGGCTTTTAAAATATATTTAAATTCGTTCTATAACTCAGGAAATCTTCTATCTAGAGCACTCTTCCTGACAACTATGATTTGCAGGGCCTAAGAGAGGGATGTTGAAGTCCCTAACTAAAATTGTGGACTTATAAATGTCTTTCTTTTTGTTCTATTAGATTTTGCCTCATGTACTTAGAGACTCTGTTGATCGGGACATACAAATCTAGGATTTGTCTTCTTGATACACTGTGACCCTTTTATCATCATGTAAAGCTCCTCTCTGTGCTCACAGTCTAGTTTGTTCAGAAATCTATATTAATGTAGCCATAGTAACTTAAAAGATTGTTTGTGTAGTATATCCTCCATCTTTTTACTTTCAACCTACCTACATTGCTGTAATTTGTTGTTTTTTTAAGGTACCAGCAACTGAACTCAAAACCTTGCACTTGCCAAGCACGTGCAGAACCACTGAGCCATATCCCTAGCCCCTCCTGTAGTAACGGGAATGATTTCTTTACAGATAATATATGGTTGAATTATATTATTATTATTGTTATTGTTATTGTAGGTACTTTTAGTTGCTTTATGTAGAACCCATTTACATTTAATTACTGCTGTGTTAGGGCTTAGCCTGCCAGTTTTTTGTTTTCTCTTTTTATTTCCCTTTTCCTACCATTCTGTAAGCCCAGTGAATGCCTATGATTGTACGTTGCCTAGAAACACATTTTTTTTTTTTTTTTTTGTGGGGAGGGTACCTGGGGTTGAACTCAGGACCTTGCAGGTGCCAGGCAGGCACTTATGCCACTGAGCTATCTCCTTGGCTACAGTTTTAAATAGAAGCTTAACTCCCTTTTACTGGGAGATATAGTAGTCTCAGTCCCCCTCGAGGTAGTTTCTGATGCTGCACTTTCCTGGATTAGAATTACGGTTTGATAGTGTTCAGCTTTTAGGACTGGCCTCATGTTTCAGGTGAGAAATCTGCTGTCATTCAAATCATTGGTTTTCCACAATTAACATGTCATTCCTGTCAGGCTCAATTCGAGCACAACTCCCCCAGCACCCAACTTGCTTGCCAGAAGAGGCATTATTCTCAGTGGAGACTCAGCACTGGTGCCCTCAGCAAACACAGGATATCGTAAAAAAGAGGTAAACTGAGAATTAAGGATATAGCTCAGTGGCATAAGCACCTGCCTGGCAAGCACAAGGTCCTGAGTTCAATTCCCAGTACAACAAACAAAGAGTTAAGCTGGAGCACAGAATCTTCCAGGCACTGGGCTATCTGAAGACACCCATACATTTATACCACATACTCTGAGGACTTTGTTCACTGAGACACTGGACATTTAAAGAACTTTGGACCACTGATGTTTACTATGATCTTCCCACCTAATGCCCTTCTTTCTTTCAAGCCCTATAAAAAAGCCTGCTCATCTTTGTCCCTTATAGATGGCCTTTTCACCCTGTTTGCCTGAAATGCAGGCACAATAAATTCTATATGATGTTGCCTTTACATAAACCTGGCCGTCTTGGCTGGTCTCGTCTCACACTGTTCTCACGCTGTTCCTTACAGTTTCTATTCAGTTCAAGATTTTTGTTTTTGGTTTTTTGAAATTTGATTCTGCTGTGGCTTAGAATGCCTTTTTTCGTTTTTTAAATCTTAACTTAGCTTCTTGAACATGTAGATCTTAAACCACAGTTTTGAAGTATTCAGGAAGCATTTGTTCAAATAGCTTTTTCCATCCCATACTGTTTCTTTTGTCCTTCTGGGATTCCAATAACATCAATGAAGATCCTTTGTCTTTAGCTCCTTAAGATGGGCTATGTGTGCCCTATTCCCTCATCTGTCTTTTCTCTAGGGGGACCAAAGCCCTGACCAAACACTACTTCACTCAACCTCAGTTCTCCTTGTCATTGCTGGACAGAACTGAAAATTTATCTCCTTGCTGCTTCCACTGATAACCACCAGAAAAAAGAAGGGATCAGTGCTGTTTCTTTTTCTTTTTTTTTCTCAGTGCCATTTCTTACTACCTCATTGCACATGGGCGAGGGTAATTCAGATTCCTGCTCCACCCTTGTTGACGCCACTACAAGGGGCAAAGCAGTGGACTGATGTGCACCGTCTCCTTGCTGCCACATGGGGACAGAAATGCAGCTTCCTCTTAGCCTCACTGGCCCTGTGAGGACGGTTGTTTTTCCATTACTGTTTGGCTGGGTGGCAGTGTTATCAAAAATATCTTTTTTTCTATTATTATGTATTTTGTACAGGGTCTGCAGGGCCACATTACACAGATCGGACTCATAGTGATCCTCCTGTTTTCAGCCTCCCAAGTGCTAGGATTATAGGCATGAACCACCACACCCAACCCAGTCTCAGTTAGTCTCAGCATGCCCCGGGGGCAGGGCCTGGCAAAGCACACTGGGGATTGAACCTGGGTCTCTGCATCTGCTTAACCGGGCATGGTAGTCCACTGAGCTATTTGGCTGGCCCTCAAGAGTATTTTTCTGATCTTCAAGGTTGCCCTTTTCCTAGTCCTTGGCAAGAGGAAGCACGCTTTTCTGGGGGTTGTGCCTATCAGCAGTTTCAGGTTTTTGGTTTTTCTGGAAGCTTGCCTAAGGAGGCAAAAACAAAACCCAGGGACTCATTCCTCAAGTGAGGAATATGAGATTACTCAAGTGACAAAGTTCCCAGCCAGTCTGCTTTCTGCTTTGCATCATTCTTTTGTTCTTTTTTCTTACAAATTGTTTTATTTTCCATCAGCCTCATTCCCATTTTGCCTAAGTGTCGGCAGAACAGCTCAAGACCACTTGGTGGTGGTTCCTACCCATTCAGTGGCCTGTGCGGTGGGGGCTGCAGACCAATGTCCTGTGGCCGGCTGAGCGCTCCAGTCTTCAGTAGGGAACTGCTGAATGGGCACAGAGGGCACCTGCACACCCTCGGACCAGTCTGCAACTTTAGGCTGAGCAGCAGTGAACTCTGGAGCTGGTGCAGTCCATTCACCCTGAAATTCCTCCTTGCTCACAGCCTTTTCAGCAGCAGCCTGCTCTTCTTTTTCAATCTCTTCAGTATCCCGGTAGAAGTAGAGCTCAGGCATGACTTCCCATGGGTGTTCACGGAAGACAGTGCCACGCATGCGCAGCACTTCCCGAGCCAGCATCCACATCAGACCCACAGCGTGAGCTCCCTTATTGTTGCACAGGATGGCAATGTCTGCATAGCGCAGAGGAGAATCTGTGTTGCACAGAGCAATGGCTGCCACACTGACATAAGATGCCTCCGTGAGGGGCTGGTGGTCGGCCCTGGGGTCATAACTACAAGACGTGGCTCTCGGAAGGCTGCCTGGATTTGGTTAGAGAAGGTTCCAGGAGTGAAGCAGACAGCGATAGTAGTAGCTCCACTGGCAGCAGCAAACTTCAGCACAGCCCGCTGGCCTGTGCTCTTAGAGGATATGACGCTGACATCAGCAGGGTGTTCAATTGGCCACTATGGCTCGAGCTGCCAGGAGGAGCTTCTCCCAAGTCCGCTTTAGATTTATGATGTAGATTCCATCACTTTTCCTTTTATAGGTATACTGCTTCATCTGGAAATCCAGGTTGGTGCCACCTAAGTGGGTTCCTGCAGCAAGAAACTTGAGGACATCCTCCTCCTTCATTTGCAGGATGTCAAGGGCTCCGGACACGGTGAAGTTTCCCTTTAAGTTATGATGGGAATCAAGAACAATGCCATATGGATCCCTGCCTGGGCAGTACGGAAAGCTGCATCATTCTTGTATTTGTTCTGTTACTGCAATCTCCCCCCTCCCCCCCTCCTCCCCAAGCTGTAAGAGGGAAGGAATGTGTGAATTCCTGCTGGCACACACCTGTGATCCTGGTGCCGGGGAGGCTGAGACAGGTCTCCCAAGTGCTAGGATTACAGGCATGAACCACCACACCCAACCCAGTCTCAGTTAGTTTCAGCATGCCCTGGGGGCAGGGCCTGGCAAGGCACCCTGGGGATTGAACATGGGTCTCTGCATCTGCCTAACCAGGCATTGCTTTGGCTGGCCCTCAAAGTATTTTTCTGATCTTCAAGGTTGCCCTTTTCCTAGTCCTTGGCAAGAGGAAGCATGCCTCTCTGGGGGTTGTGCCTATCAGCAGTTTCAGGTTTTTGGTTTTTCTGGAGGCTGAGACAGGGGGATCCCTATGAGTCTGAACTGTGTAGTGAGTCCCTGTATCAGAGCTCATATTCCTGGGTCCTACCATAGAAGTTCTTATGCAGGAGATGCAGAGTAGGGGCAAAGCATACATGTTGGTGATAAGTCTTTCCCAGTGATCCTGATGCAGAGCAAGCTATAGGAGTGACTGCTTCAGATGGACACTCCATTTATGACCATTTTGTGTAGGTACATAAATGTCCCATACCACTTACAGATGAACTAGATCTCATTTCTATGTCAAGAAATCTCTAAGTATTATCTGATACCATGTCTTAGTCATTGCTGTCTCCTAGGAACTTAGAGCAGGACCTAAATCCCACTAAATATGCACTGACTGAATTAAACATAACTCTTTTTGATGAAATGCTAATATTATTTATATTTCTGGTAAGCTATAACAGTATAATAAATAGGGTGTGTGACACAACTAAACAAATCTAAATGTAGCAGACAGGACTACCCAAAGTGTGGTCCTCAGACTAGTGCCGTTTTATGGAATGTTTAAACTGGTTAATTACAACTACAGAAATTGACAGTAAAAGTCTAGAAACTTTCAGAGCAGTTTGTTCCAGTTCTGTTAAATTTAATGAAGAATTAGGGTTTTAAGATTATTATTTTAAGTATGGTAAGAATTCAATGTCACTAAGTACATTCACATTGTTCTGTAATCATCAACAGAATAATCTCCAGAACTGAAATTGTATGCCTATATTAAACAATGGCCTTCTCTCTCAAGCTTCTAGCAAGCATATTGGAGAACGTGTGTGTGTGTGTGTGTGTGTGTGTGTGTGTATTTTTGTTACTTGTTTATTTCCCTCCCCTCTATGGTGCTGGGGACGGAACCCAGGGCCTTGAGGATGCTATGTGAGCACTGTGCCAGATATATCAACAGTCCCTGCATATCTTTCATTAAAATTCAATTTTACCAGTAATTCAACTTTACTTCATTTTATTGATGTTTTAGTCTGCAACAACTCTGAAACTCACACAAGTACACAGAGTGATGCTTCCCCCACGGACAGGGAGAGAGCTCTGTCAGACTACTCAGAAGGTGCTTACCAACAGCCCCGTCGGTCGCGCATACGTGTTGCCTCGGATCACTCGCCTGTCATACATTATGTTTCCATAACGCACAGGTTCTTCCTCTCTGTAAAATAACAAGTTCTAAGTAAATATTTTATCTATGTATCCCTGAAGAAAACTCTTTTCTAATGTGATTTAGACTAAGATGAATCAGTTTTTCAGAAAATAGATATATGTTTTAGTGTAGTCCATAAAACAAGGAGACAAACAGCTACCATTTGGCAATGCTTACTATATGTGAGGTTCCTTTATCTTATTATTTTATTTACTGCTTTGATTTGGGAACTATAAGTCCTATTTAACACAAGAGGAGAAGGACTCAAAGTCATCTTGCTAATAAGTGGAAGAGCTGGACTTAGCCTGTAGATCTGTAACCTTATTTCACTTAATAAATGTGAAAATAGCCATCTGAAAAGGAACTTAACCTAAAGGACTCAAAAAAACTGGATTTGAGTATTGAAAAGTTATGCAAAGAAAACAATCAGGCTAAAAATATGACAAGTCAGATTTCTCATTGTTCTTTAAATCCAAAGATGTTTATTTTTTTTATTTTTTATTTTTTTTTTGTCTTTTCGAGACAGGGTCTCACTGCAGTTCAGGCTGGCCTTAAGCTCACTTTGTAGCTCAGGCTGGTCTCGAACTCACCAACAATCCTCTTGCCTCAGCCTCCCAAGTGCTGGGATTACAGGCATGCGCCACCACGCCCAGCTCTCCAAAGATGTTTAAAAGATTCCCTTGGGTCAGGGTAATGGCTCAGTAGAATAAGCACTTCCCTGGCAAGCGCAAGGGCCTGAGTTCAATCCTTGGTTCCACAAAAAAAAAAAAAAAGTAAATGAATAAAAGGTATTGTTGAAACTACTAATAAAATTTTAATTTCAGGGCTCAGAATGATCAATGGTCAAAAATACAGATGATATTTTAAGTCCTTACAGAGATGACCAATATATTAATAGCTGCGAAGCCAGACCTCAACCCTCACTAGCAGCACACTGTCAGAAATGATCCGACTGTGCTAGCTTCTCACAGCTTGAAGCCACATCCTGACCTGCTTCGCTGATCACTTTACTTGGCCTGTTGCAGTATTCGGTTTCCTGGGGGCACTTGTACATGTGTTATTTCCCTGTGATACAAATATATTCTATGTTTCGTTTCGTTGCTTTTTAAAATTTTATTTTCTTTCTTCACCTGTCCTGCTTGTGCTTTGCTACTTCTCTGGTTGTTCTTCCTCAGGCTATGTGGCTTCTTCTGTACTAGAGGAGCCCTCAAGGGTTTATCTTGCCTTTTCCTTAGAGGATCTCATCTATTTACAAAGCTTCAGGAATGATCCATATACCAATTTTATTTTATTTCTAGCTCAGAAAGCTTCTGTGAACTTTAGGTATATCCAGTTGCCCCCTTGGACGTCTGGAAGGCAAACTCAGAATTTATGGCATATGTTTAGACCATGCTACTAACCATGCAGTTGTTATAAATGATTCTCATTCTCATTTCTAACTTATTGAATACTAATGATTTAATAACATTGACTTATGAGCAATCAGTTAATTTTACCAAAATGTGTTTTTGGAAAGAGTCCTTTTTACATTGAATCTTCATAAAAGAAACAATCCCTCTTCCAACTAAAAATTTCTATTTTCAGTTTTCTCCTCAGTGTTAGAAATCTACTAAAAAAAATTTTGTTACAGTCTGGGGAGATGGCTCGGTAGAATAAGTGCTTGCCTGGCAAGCGCAAGGGCTTGAGTTCAATCCCTGGTTCCGCCAAAAAACAAAACAAAACAAAAAACCTTTGTCAGAATAAGAAATTATAAATTTAGATTCAGTGGTAAAATGAACATAAAAAATTAGTTACATTCTGATGTTCAGTCACCACCTCAACAATTGGTATTAAGTGCTTTTCTTCTTTTTTTTTGGTATACTGGATTGAACTCAGTATCTGACACCTGTAAGGCAGGCACTTATGCTCCTGGGCTATGGCCTGCGCCTGGTATTAAGTGCTATGCCAGCACAGCCCTAGGAACGAGATACAATGTCCTTGCTTTCATGCAACTTGCATTCTTAAGAAATTCTGCTGATCCCCAAATTTGAGGCTTATAAAAATAACTTAAGAGAACCACAGGTGTATCATCTTTTCTAAATGTAGATGTCTGAACATTTGCAAATATTCATCAGTGTACAATTTTTGCTGTCATGCATGGAAGAACAATAACCTGCCCAACAAGTATGGAAAAACCTTTATGAGGCTGTCATTTGTACTTGTTGGGTCTGACACGTTTGTGCCTCAGTTCCCCATATGCATAATGAAGTTATGAAACCAAGCTGGCAGCTCTGTGGATTAAGAAAATGTGAATGCTTCCAGTGGCGTCTGCTATGAGGCTAGTTCCTCCATAAGCACTAGTTGACCCAAACTTCGTGAAATAAGGCGATCTGTTTACATGCTATCGATCACGCCATTAACTCGGCATCACCAAAGTGAACTAAGAGGTCGCCCATTCATTCTCCGGTTTGCTTCATCCCTCCGCACCACAGGAGTTATTGGCCACAGGAAGTCTCTTTTGGCAGAGTGTAGATAAGAGAAAGCAGCCTGGGCAGCTTCTGCGAGGACCTGGCCCCAGGACGGGGCGCAAGAGGAGACGGGCCGGTTCGGTCACTTACGGCTGCAACACGCTGTCCCGATAACGGCGGCGCTGGTAGGTCAGGGCCCGGGGTCGGCTGGTGTAGGTGTAGGTGTAGGTGGCCATGACTGGAGAGCTCCGATTTGGCGGGCAGGGTCCGGGGTCCGACTGCCTCGCCTGTGCTGGAGCTTGGCCTTGCTGCAAGTGGGCACTAAGAAGACGTGGGAGGCGGAGAGCTGTTAAGTAGTACCAAGGGCAAGGGTTTAGTGACCCGAGGAGAAGCGGCACGCAAGGAGACGGAGGGGAATGGAGGATGCCAGCGTTGGAGATGAGAGCCACAGCCGGCTTGCCCCAGGAAACCCAGTACCAGCAGGCTGCGCCTGCACCGGTTGCCCAGCAACCGAAGTTCCTTGTGGGGGCGGGGCCTCCAGGCAGTTCCGGCCGGAGGCATTTCCGGTTCTGGGCTCGGTCCGTCCGTTCCCCGCCCTCTGGCGCGCCTGCGCGTACGGAGCTTTCCAGCCCGCGGGGCGGGTCCGGTGGCGTTGGTAGTTGTGTGCTGTTGGCCAGTTTCGGCGGCACTTGGCCAGAACATGGGTAGCAGCCTTGCATGGCTGGTACCAGCGCTATTCTCACGGGCCCGCGTCCTCGCCTGGCTTCTGTTCCCGCGGAAGCTCCACGTTCCAGGCTGCCCCCAATGATGACGCCCTGGGAGCCAGGCTCATGCTCTGTTACGTGTGGGCCGGGAAGACCCTTCTTGGTGTTTCCCGGGCCACCACACCTGTCCCCTGCAAGGGCCACCGCGCCCTTCCACATTCCCTTACCTCCTCTGCTCACTGCACTGTGCCAGGGCACCAAAGAACGCTAGGGCACACGGAACAACAAAGACCACCCTGTAGGCATAACTTTGGGAAAGGAGTGGGCAGTTTGTTGACTGTGGCTTAATTCATCAGATCCCACGTTCCGGAGGATGTCCTGGGATGATATGTGCCCAGAAACGAGATGCTTTGGGCTTAGTACTAGAGTTCTCGCGACTTGCTGGGATTGGAGCATGTGTGTCTCTTTTGATCATTCTTTGTGTTTGCAGTTAAACCTCTTAAGTGCTGTCTTTGTTTGTTTCCAGGTTCCAAAGTGTATTGACCCTGTAACACAGCAGCCCAGTTAATATGAGTGTGTGTGTGTGATGTAGGCATTTACTTTCCGAATCTACAAAACAGGTGATAGAATTTATCCCATAGCATTTGTTGTCAAGATTAAAAATGTGGCGTGTGCCGGTGATCTCAGTGCTTCGGAGGCTGAAAACAGGAGTATCACTACAAGTCCGATCTGTGAGGTGAGACTGTAGATCCTGTAGTACATACATTTTAAAAAAAGATTGAAGGTGTTAATAAGGTAGAATAAAATATCAATCTTTATATTACTATCTCCCAGACTCCTCTTATATGGGACTAAAGCAGATGTTAGAATTGTGTAACACTAGCAAAAAAGACGTGGTCAGTACTGGAGGTAAGCACATGGCCAGATTTTAGTGCCGGTCATTTAATTTTTCAGAAAAGTTTGAAATGACTGGTGGAGAAGATGGCAGTTAAGTAACTGATGAATGTACTTTGGACAAGCAAAGATCTTGTCCAAAGTACATTCAAAATGGCTCCGAGGCTCAAAAGTGCAAGATGAATTGTAGACATACCTTAGAAAGAAAAGTTGGCACCATATCATGGAAACATTGAACATGAGTTTATCAGAGTGTTTCTACTGTCATGGAACAGAATGCCAATCCCAAGCAATGGAAATAACACATTCATTATTTTGTTTTAAGTTCAGAGACAAGAATGCCTCTATTGGTATCTTGGGGGCTCAGTACACTATCAATAACATTCCCCCTTACCCCTCCCACTTGATCTTCTAGGTCATTGGCAGCAATAAGATAGCAATGGGAGTATATAGAATAGAAAATTGGATAGAAAATCATTTTCTGAAAGCATGGAAACCTTGCCTGTAAACTGTCAAGTGACCAGAGTTACATCACATCATTAAATTGGGGAACTATGTAGGACCGCATTTGGATTAAATGAGCCCTCAGGTTTTAGAAGCTCCAAGGAGCACTGGTTTGATCAGGGGAAGAGAGAAATACATTCTTTTAGGAGAATGTTGGGACAGAGGAGCTTGGGTGTTGACTGGACAACCAAGCATGCTATCTGGCCACAGCTGAAATTTCAGAGGAGCTTGATAGCTTCACTAACAGCCTCTTATGCTGCTGGCATCAGTCCTCTGATGGGCCTCA
Organism: Ctenomys sociabilis; assembly: GCA_004027165.1. Lineage (NCBI taxonomy): Eukaryota > Metazoa > Chordata > Mammalia > Rodentia > Ctenomyidae > Ctenomys > Ctenomys sociabilis. Next base: position 49,731 of record PVKA01007225.1, on the reverse strand, counting down.
CACACTCAGCACCACATTACCTCAGTTCAGCTGGGTGTAACAAGTTGACCATCAGTTGGCAATCCACCACATTCCCTTTTTCTACCCCCCCCTTTTTCAATAGCCTAATAGTCACTAAGTCCTATCTGCTTTATCTCCTAACTTCTTTCTTTCTTTTTTTTTTTAATTTGGATTCTGAATATTTTTTTCTTCTGTCTTTTTATAAATCCTTAAGACTTTTGCCAGGCTTTCTCCTGATTATTCCAACCCCTACATTGTAAGGTGAATCTTCTATGGAGCCACAGAATGATACAGAAAAATGTAATTGGCCATGCTGGTGGCCGCCTCTTGGATTTGCATAACTTCATTGCTTAATAAGATCAGACTCCTTAAACTACACCATAGTCTGTCACTATGTCTGGTTACTACTGTATTCCAGTCTCAAATCTTATTTGTGCCTTGTCCTTTTTTTTTTTTTCTCGGTAGAGTTTAAGAACTTGTGGTTCACTGCTACTGTTTTCTCTTTGTTGCTTCCACAGATAATTTTATATTCACTTTTTAAGCCTCTGATCTCATTATTTTCTCTAGGATGACATTTCCAATGCCTCAAACTTAGGGTTCACATATTTCTCTATCATAGTGCTGTCTCTCACTCACCATGTGACAGTAATAGACATGTATTAAGATGTTTGCTGCCTCAGTAAGTCTGTGAGTTCCTTGTGGGTATGGATCACATCCTGTTGATGTTTGTGGCCTTACCATACAGCTTCATGTTTGGCTGAGATAGTATACTGCAAGAATAAATATCAGAGGTGCACAGTTTAAAGAAAAAAAAAAGGGAGCCTCTTTTAATTTTCGATGTAAAAAAATGAGCATAAGGCGAATGTTTCAGAGTGGCTTTTTTTTTTTTTTTTTTTTTTTTTTGAGACCCTTGTAGTTCTGGTTATCTTCGAGCATTATATAGCTAGGCTGGCCTTGAACTCATGGTGATCCTCTTGCCTCAGCTTTCAGGGTGTTGGGATTATAGGTGTGCATCACCATGCCTGCTTTACAGACTGTTTTAAGCAAGGATAAACAAGCAAAAGAGTGTGTAGGAGGGTAGCATTCAATAAACATGAAGCATTTTTCTGTACGAAGCATTGTGCAAGAGCAAGGGATAAATGAAACTTCTGTCCTGATGCAGGGAAGAAGAGAATAGGGAAATAAACCAGAAAATAAAAGAATAAATTTTAGGGAAATTAAAAAAAAAACTGTGATGAAAACAAATTAGGTTGTTATGGGTAGGAGAAGCTGGGAAGGTCATGTTTATTAGAAGCCTAAGTATCATAGTAAAGACTCAACCATGTGATGTTTGGGAGGCAGTAGTCCAGACAGAGTGGTAGCTGGGATACCTTCCTCCAAAGGGAGGAGCAAGACTGATCAAGCCTGTGATGTTTAGGAGCAGAATGAGGTCCAGGTGGTCTGGATGTGGAACACAGAGAGACACTTGTTGGAAATGTTTGAGAGTCTGTAGAGGTGGCTAGGTGTCTAATCAGTAGGAACTTGTGGTCATTCCTGTCAGAAAAGGCTGGTCACTGTGATGCATAGCTGGCCACTATGATGCATATTATAATACCCAATCCCCAATTGGCAAGCCATTCTGCCTCTGTACTTCCTGCTTGCTTATCCCATATACGCCCAAGACCACCAGCGATCAAGGCTTGATATTCTGTGTGCAATCCTGATCAGTGCCCACTGGTGTAAATAAATCTGCTTCCAAATCCTGGGTGTTATTTCAGTGTTTGTGCTTGCTATTACAATAGTAGGGAAAATAGAGAGGAATGGTGTGTTTGAGATATTGTGGAGAATGAACTTAAGATAACCTACTAATGGATTGGATGTGGTGGTGAAGAATAGAGGAATACAGGGTGAGTCCTAAGCTTTTTGGCTTATGTAAAATGACACAATAATTGTGCCATTCATTGAGACACAGTCAATTATTGGAAGGAGTAAGAAGTCAAGAGCTCTGTTTGAACATGTTACCCTAAGGTATTGTTGGATATGCATATGCATATATCACGTTGGCAGGTTAGGATGTGAAGATGGAGATCCATGGAAAGGTCAAGAGAGAGCAAAACATGGCACTCACAAGTGCTCAGAGGGCTCCAAAGATGTGAAAGGTAGGAGGGAAATGGAGTGTGGGCTTGCTGAACCAGTGATTTCTGGCACAGTGTGGTCAATATGGTCAAATGTACTATAATGTTAAGGAAGATGAGAACTGAGAAGTAACCATTGGGTTTGCTAACAGGGAAGTGAATTTTTGAACTTGACGGAGGAGAATTTAATGGTGGTTTCTCAGAGGTGGTAGAACAGAAGCTTACATACAGTAACAGAAAATCTCTAATTACAGAAGTAAGGTTGGTAATCCTAGGTTATTATTTCAAGAAGTTTTGTTATTACCAGACCTTCTTAGTGAGGAGTATAAAACTTTTGGACAAGTCTCTCAAATGAAAATGGGTAGGGCAGAAATTAAATTTTTGCCACAAGGTGTCACTAATTCTTTATTGGCTTTCCTATGTAAAATAATTGCAGATATACATTTTTACAGTAAGCAAATATGATTTTTTGAAATCAGAGTCACAAAGTAAGCCAACCAGAAGGTAGTTCTTTACATTTTGAAGGGCTTTTCTTTCAAGGGCCAGGGACTTACTTGGTGACAAACATGCATAGGTGTAAATGGTACATTGAACTTGAGCAACCAGAAGAGTGGGGCTCTGCATTTGGAGTAAGAAGACTTGAGTCCACCTTCCTTTGCACATTCACTAGATGTGTGACCTCACATCAGTTTACATAGCCTTAGCAATTCATATAATCGAGACACTGTGCTGAGAACTGTCTAGTCAGAGGGCAGAGAAGACCAATATTCCAGCTCAAGAACTGGAGCTGGAGAACAACTTCTCATTTACTTTACTTTTTCTTCTATTCAGTCTCCATTGAGGTCCCCCCATATGGAGGAAGGAAATCTGCTTTACCTATTCTAATTCAAGTGTTGATTATGCAGAAACAAGCTCACAAACACATCTAGGATAATGGGCACCCTGTAGACTAATTAGGTTGACAGAAAGCTAATCATTATAACCATTGATTGTTTCAGTGTACTTATAGTTTCTCAGAGTATGACATTTCAGAAGGACATAGTGGGAATGGTTTGTCTTCATTCAGTGATGTCTGGGTCGCCACTCACTGTGGATCAAGCTGGGGATGACTTGATAGCAGGGAGGAGCTGGGAGCACCTGAAATTCTTCATTCCCTGTTTGGTGCTTGGGCACGATGACTGGAGTATTTCTGAGCAGAGCAATCGCCAGCTTTCCAGACTCAAAGGGGACGTAGATCCTTCCTCCAGTGGGAGCAATGTCAGAATAATTTGTGGCCATATTCTCTGAACTATACCAATAAATCACTGATATTGGTTTTATTTGGCTCATGGAGTTTGGGATACATATGTGTTGCATTACCTCATCTCTCCAAATTCACCTGTTTGAAGGGTTAATCCCCAGTATCTCAGAATGTGACCTTATTTGTAGATGTCATGAGTTAAAATAAAATAAGGTCATCCTGAAATGGAAGGGGGCTTGAATTCAATATGACCGGTATGTTTCTAAGAAGCAGAAATTTGGACACCGACCTGCAGACTCAAACAACAGAATGTAACGGTGAAGGCAGAGATTAAGGGTGGTGCTTCTACAAATCAAAGCATGCCAAAGATGGCCAGCCAACTTCCAGAAGCTGGAATGCAGAAGCGCGGAATGGAATCTTCCTTCACAGAGTTCTCAAAAGAACCAGCCAACCCTTCACATACTTTGTCCGTGGCCTTCTGTTCTCCAGATCTGTGACACAAGCAATTTCTGTTAAGACATTCGGTCTGTAGCACTTTGTTACAAAGCCTTAGGAAACAAATACAAGTGGCTTTTGTTTCATTATTGTCTTTTTTTTTTTTTTTTAAAAAGGAATGTTTCTTTAATAATTGAGAGGAATAAGATTGATTTAATGCTTTCAATTTCTGTGTTCCATAAAACATGGGAATATACCAAAATCTTGCTACGGTAATGAGAATGTAGGTAATTTGCTTTATCTTTCCTCTTAATGATTGTGGGTGACTGATTGGAAGGTTGGGGCAAGTTGCCAGCAAGCGTGGAAAAGTCCAGGGCTCCTGTAGCCTGTCCTAGCCCTGCTGTGCTGCTCGTCTTCCTTGAGCCTCTTTAATGTGTGGCAAAGGATGCTTATCACTGCTACTCTAAGCAATAAATGGGTTAATCTGTATGGATATCCACGGGAGCACCTAGTCTGGTGTCTGTCCTTAGTGTCTTGCTACCAAGTGTTTGACAAACTGTGGCCCTGACTATGGCAGTGGTCAGTACTTTAACAGCTCGGCCATGTCTTTTCCATTATGGTCAGTGGAAGACCAAGGGCATAAGAAACCTGTGCTGGCTATAACTGTGAGAGAACTGGAGCCCAGGGCTCCATGTGTACAACCCTCAATGAAGGCTTTGGAAAGTGGCCATATGTAGTCTCGTGTTTGCATAGCTTTGTGAGAGCTGCAAAAATAATCTTAACTAAGATCAGGTAATGCGGCTGTCTTTTTCAACACTGACTGCCCCCCTTATTGGATGGCCCTGGGGTGAGTGACCCTGGAAATTTGGGGACCAAGATAAGGGACAGTTGACTTATATATTGAGTGTTGGATCCCTGGGCATCTTAGTCCCTTCAGGCAATGATAACAATGCCACAAACTCAGTGGCTGTAAACAGAAATTTATTTTTCATAGCTCTGAAGGCTGGGAAGTTCAAGATCAATAAGTGTGGTGGAGTTATTGTTGGGGGAGGACCCTTTCCTGGTTCCTAGATGATGCCTTGATGCCTTCTCAGTGTGGAAAGGGTGAGAGGTCATTCTTGTTTTTTTTTTTTTTTTTTTCATAAGAAACTAAATCACCTTCTGAAGATTCTACTTCCTGATACTTTTACCTTAGAGATTAGGATTTTAGCATATGAACTTTGGGACAACACAAACATTCAGAACGAGCTGCTGGGATGTTTAGGTGCTTTGCGAGCATTCTCTTGTGATGATAAGATATTTAGCAGCTGCCCTGGAGTGGGAGGGGCTTCCAGAGAGATTCCAGCTGGCCGCTGCCTTGGCCACTTGGCTTGGAGGTGCACTGTCATAAGAACTTTGTACCAGCAGCCCAATGTTGGCAGTATGTGGCAGTAGAAGTGCCAGATTCAAGACAGGTGGAATCAGCAGGTGGTCTGTGGACTCTTTCCCCCCAATTTTACAGTCTTTTTACACTTGCACAGATTGCTCCAAATTTGACAATAGTCTTAAAAATTTACATGGCATTGCCAGCAGTGTCATAAGAAACTAAAATAAATCATTCTAAACTTTAGCTGTTGAAAGGAACCTCAAACTTAAACCAAGGTAAAATAAAAACAACTGTATTTTTTTCCGGTAGAAAATATTTGAAATATTTACTTTTTTAAAGGAAAAAGTGATTTGAAAGGATATGCAACCCAAAAAACGTAGAAAAAGGAGCATTAGAAAAATGTGTAAGGAATTAGTAAAAATGTGATTTTGGGGGGAGGTGTTTGTCAGTTTATATTAAATTTATAATTCATGACAACATATTCTAGTAAATATTTGTGATCATGATTAAATTTGTGTTTGTAAGCTCACTTTACTTGTCTCAGGGAGACTTTAGAATTGTAACTATCGAGGTCTCGGAAACCTGCTCTGACCTGGAAGAGTCTGGTTGGCAGATCAACCATTCTTGGGCCAAGCTGTTCTCTGAATCTTAGCTCAGTACTCAGAATTGCAAGCCCTCTGTTTTTCCACTTCCTCTAGAAGGACTGAGAATCAGTGAAGGTACTTACCGATCATTTCCTTTTAATCTGAAAGGTTTCAGTGACTCCAGCAAGAGTGTGAGGACACGCGCCCAGTCAGAGCAAAACCCTGATTTGGAGTGTGAACAACTGGCTCTCATTTTCCTAGGAAGTTTTCAATGTGAAAACACTGTGCTTTTCAATAAAAAGTGAACTTTAAAGCCAGTGTGGATGGAAATTTCTTGTAAGAAGATGTAACAACCCTCCTCGCTCTTCCTATTCTTGAAAATGAGAGTTGTTTTTGTCAGAAGACGTGAGACCTGAATATATGCTTTTGATACGGACTTGGTGGGTTGAGAGAAGTCCCGTGAATCTGTGATTTCCTTCCTTGCTGTGGCCCCTCTCCCCCATGCTCTTATGGTTAGTGTTCCACAATTTAAACCCCAGGAAACACTGTCCTGGGTGATAATTTTTCTTCTGAATATGAGATCTTAAATTTAGTGACAAGATTTCTTTACCTTTATCTCTCTTCCAACACAAGCTTCACTCATTTTGATGGAAGTATTGTGTGGTTTTAAAAGTATTTCATTCTGTGAAATATGACAATTCATTATAGAATAGAATAAAGACAAAATCAGGACTGGCCAAATAGCTCAGCAGCATAAAGCACCTGCAAGCAGGCTCGGGGACAGGGGTTTGATCCCTGGGCCTGCCAGTCCAGTCCTGCCCCCCAGGGCAGGCTGAGGCAGCAATTGAGACTGGGTGTGTTGGCTCACCCCTGCAACCCCAGCTCTTGGGAGGCTGTAAACAGGTGGATCACTATGAGTCCAATTTAGTAGTGAGATCCTTAACACACTGTAGACCCTTCCCAAAATATAAAACAAACAAGCAACCATAAAATCAGAAAACCCTGCCTTGCCCTGCCCTGCCTTGCCAATGAGTAAAGGACAAGTCCTCAGATTGTGTCAGTGCCCATGTTCAAGTGCCAACTTCACCTCTCCTTAGTGGTGTAACCTTGGCAGATTATTGAATCTCTTCTTCCAAAACATGGATATTAATATCCCTGGGCATTGTTATGAGAATTAAATGAATGAGATGTAAATTAAAAACCAAGGACCAAAAACCCCCTCCTTATCAATAATTAGCATTTGGCAGGAAGAAATAACTCAATAAATGCTTAAAATAAGACAAAGTTTAGCTTAGCCTTAACCTGGTTCTGAGTGAAGTGAAATGGAGATTATGGCAAAAAAGGGTTCAACAGAAAGGGTTCAATTTTAGGACTTTTGGTGAATTTTGAAATAAGTAGTGGAAAACAGATGAACAATTCTCATTTGAAGAAATTCTAGTTTGGAGAAAGTTTTATATAAAGCTAAGGTGTAAGTAGATGAAACATGTGCCTTTTTCTTTTCTTTTTTTTTTTTTTTTGGTGCAGGGTCTCACTATGCATGCAGCCCACATTCATAGTGATCTTCCTGCTTTTTGCCTCCCATGTGCTGGGATGACAGGCGCGCGCCAAACATGTGCAGGGAAGTACTGTCATATTTTTTTGGTTGAACTAAAGAACACATATTAATGTATTCATGCGTTCTTTGATTAATTCAATAAGCACGTAGATAATTAACATGTGTCAGGAAATGTTCTGGTCCTAGAGAATTCAAAGGGGAATGACACCTTAAAAATGTTATAGTCATCTAAGGGAAATAAGCATGAAAACATGAGGATGTTAAGATGTGCAGTGCAAAGGAGGAGAAGAGAGGAGACTAGTGAATTCTTGAGGGCTCAGGAGTTATTTTAGCAATGATGTGGGGTGTCTGCCTGCTGAGGAGGTGGAGGCAATTGTGGTCCTGGAGACATTTCCGGTAGGGAGCTGTGCAAAGACGTGGTGTCCACCAGCTTTGCATGTGTGTGGGAGCTGCAGTAGGGTGACAGCTGTGGTTCCAGGGTGTCTGGAGCAGTGAGCTCAGAGGTGGTTAGGTCAAGTGAGGGACAGTGTGGACCACGATTTAGTATAAGCTTGTGAAGGGCCACATCAGGGAAGAGTGACAAGTTGTATCCCCCAAGGGTGGGGCCAGCATGGCATGTGGTACCAGGGATTGAGCCCAGCCCTGTGCTTGCCTAAACTTATGCATAGGCTGCTGAGCTATCTCACAGGCCTTTCCATCTACTTCATCTTTATCTTCCTCCTCTTCTTCTTCCTCCTTGCTTTTTCCATCTGTGATGACTCCCTTTTTTGTGGCATCAGGTTTTCCATTAGCTTGCTAGGAAACGTCCTTCTGTTATTTTTCCTTCAGCATGGAAGCCTTCTTCTCAGATGGCTGCTTGCTACCTGCTGCTGCATTATTCCACATTTCTTGTGGCATCACCATGGAGAGGCAAGGTTGTTCTTTGATTTGGGGGCGATACTAGGAACAGAAGAGGGCTGAAGAAGGCCTCTTGGGTGCATTGCCATCCTCGAACTTTGTTTTCGTTTCTCCTTCAGGAGGAATACAAGTTTTCATTTGCCTTTCATAACAAGCCTTGTCTGCCTTTGCATGTCTCCAAGTTGTCCTTCCCCTGTAGCAGACATGGTCTTCCACTTCTCTGGAAACTTCTTGGAAAGCTCTTAGAAGTGAACAGAAGCACTTGGGTGCTTCTCCTTGTGCTCCTCTCGGCAAGTTTGCACTAACAGAATGACAGTTTTCCTCTCGGCTTCCTAGGATCTCCTTTGCTCATGTTTGCTTGTTTTTCTTGGCGAGGCACAGAGTTGCCCAGTGCCAGACTGGTTCTCACTTGCCTTGGTGCTGTCTCTATGGAACTCAAAGTACTGCAGTGACTGTGAGAGCGGGAACCAGAGGCAGCCTCCTCTCTCTTGGCTCTGCAACATTGCAGAGTTAGCGTGGCTCCTGTTGGCTATTGCCGGTTCATTGGCCCTTAAACTTTTGTGTGTTAGACATTTTATCGCAGCAAGGAAAATAGACAAACATATATAACAAATATATCATATAAATTCCATGGAGAAGACAATTGAAATCAGATATTAGAAAAGATGTTATCTCTGTGTCTGCCTGTCTGTCTGTCTGTCTGTCTCTCTCTCACTATTCTGGGGATCAGACCTAGTTTGACACACATTTTAAACAAGTGTTCTACCACTGAATGACATCCTAAGTTCAAGAAGATATTTTATAAGATAGACACTGGATAATGTGGGCTTTGACGAGTAGATTGTACTTATATTTTGCTTATTTTTTTAATCCTTTAATCTGTAGGAATGCCTGGAAAATTTGCAAAATTGCTATAAGAAACCAGTGCCCACAAATTAGACCTGAAACCTGATACAACTTGCTTAAAAACAGGAATTTCATACATGCAAATGAACACCTGTGGAAATTCTTAGGCAAGAACTGCTAGATTTAGTAATGCCAGTGTAGCAACTTTAGAGGGGATTTTGTGGGGGCCAGATGACCAGTTTTACAGTTGTTTTGCTCTTGAGTCTGCTGAAATGTTTATTGAATTGGTGTTCTTTTAAACTAAAAATCCTGGAAAGAATGAAGTTAACTGGAGATGGTTTTCATTTCAGTGTGTTCTGAGACCTGTGTGAATATTTGCTGTCCGGTAAAGGATTTAGATTCAGCAATTTTAAGATACCAGTTTTCTGTCAACTTATAAATAGATTCAGTTGAACTCCAGTCAAACTTTCCAGGAGTTGACACACTGATGTTAAAATTTATATGGATATGAAGAATTAGAATAGCCCATATAATTAAAAAAGAATGGACTCATGGAATTTACATGACTTAAAGACTTTCTACAAATTTCCAATAATCAGGACAGTGTGAAATAAGCAGGAGGATAAGCGTATAGCTCAGTGGGACAGAAGAGAGCCCTATACCTCTATAGTCCATTGGTTTTTGACAAAGGCACTGAGGCAGTGAGTGAGGAGGGTCTTTGGATGAAGTGGTCTTTTCATATGGAAGGAAAAAAAAAACCCTACATTGACTCTTACTTCACATCATACACAAAAACTTAATTTGTGGTGGATCACAGGGAGACCAAAATGTAGAATTTTAGACTATAAAACTTGTAGTAGAAAACAGAGGTTTGCAACCCAGGTTTAAGGCAAGCATTGATTAAACAGAACACAAAAGCACAAGGGAAAGAAGTATTAGAATGGGTTTCCACAAAATATAATTAGTTTCTCTCTGAAAGGCATGGTTAAGAATCTTTTAGAAAGAACATTTTCCCCCTTAGACTGGGAGAAAAATATTTTCAAATGAAAGTTTGTATTTACAATAGCTAAAATAGTCCTAAAATGCAGTATGTACAAGACTGGCAATTTTAAAGAAAATAAACATATGAATGATTAAGCCTTTACTCAAATGGGCAAAGATATTGAATCTCACTAGTCAATGGAAATACAAATTAAGCCATAACAAGACATTACATATGTTGTAGAACAGATAACTAAATACATTTGTCAACCAGACTGACCCAACCCAACCCAACCAAATCCAAACCAAACCAATCCAATTTGACCATAACCAATACTATTAAAACTGTGTTCCATCTTTGGACTCTGGTGGTGTTTTTATGGGCATATGCATCAGGTGAAATTCATCCAAGTGTGCATTTTGAAAGGATGTGGTTTATTGTATATAAGCTTTACCTCAATAAAGTTGCTAAAAAATATAAGCCAATGGAAGAGTAAAGTAGGTATTATCTGGATGGGTCAAGATGTAAAGGTGCTTAAATATTCATTAACATTCACATAGTAGGTAAAGTGAGGGTTAGATTTTAGTTCTTGGCCTCACTATTTTCTCTTCTAGTGAGATCATGCTGCTGTGCATAACAGGCAGGAATGGAGAGGAAGAAAGAAAGGAAAGGCATATTCTGAGAAATGACATCTTAGGCTTCAAACCTTCAGACTTGGGCCAAGTAGTAAGGCCAAGACACTTCTCCACTGTGGGTTAGACATACAGTACCTTGCTTTTTTAAAAAAAAAATGTATTTAGTACAGGTCTCACTACACAGATTGGACTTGTAGTGTTCCTCCTGTCTTCAACCTCCGCAGCTCTGGGGTTATAGGCATGCGCCTCTATGCCTGGACTCTGGCTGACTCTGCACCTGGAGGCAGGGCTGGTGTGGCATGTGGTGCCGGGGATTGAGTCCCTGTCCCTGTGCTTGTCTAAGCAGGCACTTAGTCCATTGAGCTATCTGCTGACCCTAGAATCTTGCTTTTAACTATGAATAATGATCTTTTAAAATAGCTTTTTTGTTTCCTTTGCCTTCCCTAGTTGGAAATGAAGTCAATATAAATCAAATACAAAGAGTAAAATAGATGTTGAAGTGGAAAGGTCAGAAAACACATATTATTAAGGGACTCCAGCAAAAATCTTTGGAGATATAGTTTCCTATCATTTCCTGGGAATGAAGCAAACATTTAAAGGCAACTAAATTATGTAAATAGACTAAAATGATGTACAGAGTTAGGTCAGAAAATGTACAGAATGTGGTGAGCCAATGCTTTTATAATTAGCATGTGAATTTGTCAACATTTCAGCTTATAATTTTTACTATTTTATATCATATATTCTACATTTATTTTCTATAGTTCTTCTTGGGCTTAAAAACTAGGTTCATTAAAGTTTTATATTTTTCCTCCAAAAGAACATTTTATCATTTAGATATTATGTACTAAATTATTATATCATTATGTGTGATAGCAGTGTGGAGATTTCACATATGAAAAAATTAAAGATAATTTAAGAGGTGAGCTCCTGTTCAGCTATCAGTTCACCAGTTTCCATCCAGACAAAGTTAGGTAATTTGATCTTTACACTTTTGAATACTTCAGTGTATATTAAGGGCTTGAATTATGGAGGTGCTGTTTCTGAAAGCACTTGTCCTTGAAATGTCACACTGAGAAATTAAGCTTATTTTTCTCTGTGAATCTGAATTTGCAGAGGTCATTCAACTTGACTTCGTGGAAACAAATAACATAATGACCAATGCTATGGAAATGATCTAAACTGTATGCTTACCAGAGAAATAGCGTCTATGGATCTCTGGATGGATGAGGTTCATACTGTACGCCCTTTATGCACATGGTCTCTGTCTCAGTTACTTTTCTCTCATTGCCGGGACAAAATACCTGGCACCCCAAATTCAGGAAGGAAATGTTTATTTAGCTCACAGTTTGTGAAGGTTTCAGTTTGTACTCAGCTGGTTCCAGGGCAGCGTGGCACACAGCAGAGGGCAGCAATTCATGGTGGCGGAAAGCAGCAAAACAGCAAGAGCGAAAAGGAGGAGCGGCTGTGGCAGCAGCCTCTCTCCCTTCCTTATACCGTATTCAGGCTAACTACCCCAGGGAGTGTGTATAATAATCCCAGCAGCACACACTCATAATCCCAGCATTGGATCATGAAGGAATCACAAAGTCCAGAAGCCGTACCATGACTCCGTAACAGTTTCCATAAGTCCTTACGTCAGACTTTGAGTTCTCCCCATTTAGCAGATGGAGAAGTGCAGACACAGGAAGATGAGGAATTTGTCCAAGGGCCTATGGCAAATGGACGATTTAAGTTTTGGACATAGTCTCTGGAGCTAGTATTGTCCTTCCAGGGCCACACTCTTAGAGACCGGGTCTTTACTGTTTTCTGCACACGTGGTGCTCACTTGTACCCTCCATATAAATTTCTGCTTCCCACAGACATGAACAGAGTCAGCTTCCTCACACTCTCATCAGCATAGTGTACTGTTAGGTTTTTAGATTGCTGTTTATCTGACAGGAGACATAGTAGTTTGGTATAACTCAACTTTGCTAAAAAGGATGGTTTTGAGAATCTTTTCAAAAGCTTAAGGGCATTAATGTTTACTGGTTGTTCATATCCCTTGCACATGTTTTTTTTTTTTTTTTTAAACAAGGGATGGAATTGAGAGCTGTTGTACCAAACTATATCCCTAGACTTTTTTATTTTTCATTTTGAGATTAGGTCTTGCTAAATTTCTAAGCAGCCCAAGCTGGGCTGGAACGTGTGATCCTTTAGAATGCAATCTGCAAATATTGTGAGATACAGCTCTAATGCGTCTTCCCCTGGGATGACCATTTGACCAACTGCACCACTGAACTCCTGCATGTTCTGCTTCTCTTCTGTTCTGTCGGCTTGGGGTCTATTCAAGCTGCAGCACCCGATTCAAGAATTAGATGTGGCTTAGAATAAAACAGGGATGCTTTCTCTTCCTGCTCTTTTTTAGATGAACTTCTTTTCCTTGTTAGTGCTTATTTTTTTGAAATGTGTTCTTTGAGTTTGTTTAGTTCCAGTAAGCGACACTCCTTTCCCCCAATAATCCCCATTGTTTTTATGTCAACATCACCTTAAATTTGAGTTAACTTTGAAAACCTTGACATATTTTGTGATTTTATTTTATTTTTTGTTCCAAAAGTAGTGCTTCTATTTATTCAGCTGTATTTCTTTGTTGTCTATGGACATGTTAAAGAATCTCTAAGGGCTGGGAGATAGCTCAGTAGAATAAGCTATTCCCTGGCGGGCCCAGGGTTCTGAGTTCAATCTCTGAGGGAAAAAAAAATAAAGAGTCTCTAGCTGGGTATAGGACTTGGTCATATCATGAGAAGGAAATAGTTAAGATTTTCTTTTTTCATCTTTGATGAAAAAGATATTTCCCATCAAAATTTTCACGAAAAAGATAAAAAAATTATGTAAGAAAATGGCTACTGTGTGGTCTGTTCACATCTCTATAACATATATCTTTGTTACTTTCCTAACTGGAGATTTTGAGGTTATTTTTATTGAATTTCAAAGCCCTATGATTATCATGCAAGGATCTTTTTAATCCAGGCCCATTCTAAATAAATTAATTTATTTTTTTCCTTAAGTCTCTGGCATCTTTCTGTTAATAAAACTCCCAAACAGTTGGAACGGCTAATTATACTTATGTAAATATATGTGTTCATAATATATGTAACTATATATAATGTATAAAATATGTATGTTACTTTCAGGATCTAAGATACAGTTAAAATAGTTTATATTAATAATGAAATGTAAAAGTGAATGCAGTTAAGAAAGTATACTAGTTAACTCTTTGTTACTATGACAAAATGCCTGAGATAAGTACCTTAAAAGGAGAAAAGACTTATTTTGGCTCTCATTTTCAGAGGTCTCAGTTCATGGTATGTTATTCCACTGTCTTTTTGTGCCTATGTGGAGGCAGAATGCCATGAAGGGAGTGCATGATGGATCCCATCTACTCACCTCACCAAAGCCATGAAGCAAAGAAAGAGACAGGAAGGGCCTAGGATCCCCTCAAGGAAGGGCACAACCACAATGGCCTCACTTCCTCCCACTTGGCCCCACCTCCTGGGTTCCCATACCTTCCCATAATTCCATAGGCTGGTAACAAAACTCATAGCTTTTGGGCCTTTGGGGAACATTTAAGATCCCATTCATAGTAAAAAGGAATAATAAAATTAAAGTTTTTTTTTTTTTAAATCTAGAGAAAGAATGATATTGGAAGAAAGGAAGTGGAATGGAAAGCTAAAAAATATGAACAAGACTGACTAAATAATCTGCAAGGCACAGAGTATAGTGAAAATGCAACAGTTATTAAAATTAAAAATGCCGATGACAATGCATTATCCCGGCTTATGCCCACTGGTCTCAGTCCCATGAAGCAGGAAAGGACCTGGGCCCAGAGGCTGTCATGGAGCCTCCATTCAGGCCCTGGATCCCAGTCTGCTTTTCTTCCTTTTTTTTGATTTCTTGAAAGAAGTTCTTCCTATGTAGCTCAGGTAGCCTTGAACTCACTGTGGCCTAAATCTCCTGGTGATTTTCCTGTCTCAACCTCTCAAGTGCTAGGATTATGGCATGCACCACCATACTTGGCTGCCTACTTTACTTTCAATAGAAAGCACACACCTTGTTCTTATGTAATTCCCTTGTCTGGGTTGCCTGTTATAGGCATTCCACCATGGATGCATGCTATTATTTCTTTGATGGAGAAACTGCTGATTGACAGGGTCAGTGATTTGTTCATGGAGGCAGATTGTAGAGAGTTCAAAAGCTCAGGTTCTATGAATTCAGGTCACGGACTCTGTGTCAACATGTTGCCTTTCTCTTCCCACAGAGCTGTTACCATTCTTCATTTCTATTTTCTGGCAAGATTTTTGCATCTGCAGGTTGCTTGTTTCACAATACGCCCCTCTCCATCTGTGGCCTGCAATAGGAGGAATCTAGCACTTCATTCCATTAATTTTTTTCTCACTTTTAGTTTGTATTCTAGAGTGGATGAAATGCAGGGTCTCAATCCACATTTGAAATATAGCTAGAAAGTGATTCAGTCTCACCTCTGGCAGAAATGTGTATACTTCTAACTCCTCAGCAATTCTCTCTTTGCAGATGAAAAGTTAAGGTTTTATAATTCAATGCAAAAAGAATTCCAGCGATGTAGGATCTTATCTCATGTGGGTTTCTGTGGGCGTGGCTCTTTAGGAGGAAAATATGTACTGATGGTTCTTTCTAGGAGATCACAGTCAGGAATACCTCATATATTTATTCTCTTAATCATGTTAGAACAAACAACATTTATAATAGCTGTCTGGATATTCCCATCTCTGACCATCTCTGGGAGAGCTGTGGCCATTGCTGCTTGACTTATTGGTGTTGTGGACTCTAGTCACTACTTAACTCCTAGGGGAGCCAGTGGAGAGCCACTGCAGTATTTGTTGGGTTTGAGCTTTGAGGTGCTTGGAGATAAATCCAGTCTTGGTTAACTTCTCACAGTGAACATTTCCAGATCAAGTTTTGATTTCTTTTCATTCAGGGTTGTGCTGGGGGTGGGGCAAAGTGAGTGGCTGTAAATAATCATAGGGCATTGTGTCCACACAGCCCTTCCTGTCTTTAGAGGAGAGAAAATTGCTGAGGGGCTCAAAACTAATTTTGGGTTTAAATCCTGGTGTGGACCTTAACTTTTTCAAGCTGGTATTACCAGACACCTTGCTCTGGGGCATAAGGCACATTTGTGATGGCCCTACTTATCCTTGTACAGGTCTTTAGGCCATCCTTGGGTAACAGAACTCTGGTGTTCTTGGTGCCTGGACTAAAGTATCATGGTAATGCCATCCAGATCTTACTGGAAGACTTAGCCTTGTGTTTATGATAAAATATTAAAAGCTTGTGAAGTAATCGAAGTATCATTAAATTTTGTTTTATAAAACTTGGTGTTACTGGATGAATTGGATCCACCACCATCACCACCATCAAAATTCAAACAATGATATTCTAACTCGCAGTGCTTTAGGATGTTACTATATTTGGAAGTAGGGTGTTTAAGGAGGTACAGTGAGGTCAATTAAGGGTCACAGTGAGCCCTTATCCAGCATGGCTTATTTCCTTGTAAGTAGAGGGCCTTGGAAACACATACAGAGAGAGGGCAGACAATGCCCAGTGAGAACTTAGCACAGTGCTTAATGCATAGAAGATGCTAAAACTTTTTCTGTACTAGTGCTCAGCTCTGAAAGGGAATTGTTTTTCTTCACTTAGCAACAAGGAGAGTGGGCCAGGCAGCTGGCTCAGTAGAATAAGTGTTTCCCTAGCAAGTTCAAGGGCCCGAGTTCAATCCTGGTACCACCAAAAAAAAAAAAAAAAAAAAAAAAGTTACTCCTTGAAATTTATGTTAATGATGCTTAATATAATATTTTTAATATCAGGCTTAAGCGTGCTTTCATGAGCAATCTGGTTTACAGCATGGATAAGTTTGTACAATATTATTTATTAATAAATCACCTCAGAAAACAACGGGTCCTCATCATCTAGTAGCTACCTGATACAAAAATGTTTTTTGTAACAGGGCCAAAGCATACACAGTGTTTTGTGGAAAGAATTTTGAAGTAAAGAAAACTTAAGTTCTTCAGTTGTAAGGTACTAGGAAAGTATCAGTGGTCAGTAAAATTCTGATAGATCACCAATATTTTGTCATTATGTTTGATAATACTTAAGCAAATTGAGAATCAAAGTGAAAAAAGATATGTATGCACAGAAGTACTGAAAAGCCTAATTCACTAGAAATAGGAAAGATTGCATTTACTCCATTATCCTGTATTGGTGTACTAAATTTTTCTGGCCTCCGAATGACTGTTTGCTGAAAAGTTGGCTGTTATAGTTTATGTGTAGCTGTCCCCTCAAATCCTGCAGTCTTGGGGGGCTTCTGGAGTTTGTGATCCATTACTGTGGGTGTGGGCGCTGCACCTGCCCTGGGGCAGGTAATCTGCATTTCAGTGTAAGGAGGGAAGAGAAGCTGGCTGCTGGAGCTGCTGCTCCTCCTCCTTTTGTGCTTTTGCTCTTTGCTGCCTCCGTGAAAAGTTGCTCTCTGCTATGTGCTGCTCTGCCTCGGAGCCATCTGAGTGTGGACTCAAACCTCCAGTAACTGAGATAAATAAGCCTTTCCTTCCTTCATTCTGAGTGTTGGGTATTTGTGCCAGCAATGAGTAAAAATTCACTAAGACAGTGGCATAAAGTGGGCACTTTTTTATGGTTTTGCAAACTCCCAGAGAATGGGGACTATGTGTTCCTAAACACAGATTTCTAGGCTTGCTTATTAGTCTGGAATAATGAATATATAGTCAGTAAATGTTTGTTCAATAAACCCATGTGTGATTAATTTTCTTGATTAACAAGGGAAAGATGGTAGCATGTCAATAAGAAATGGACACTTTTAAATGGGGAAAACAATTTATTGTAGTGAAATTACATTGAAGTTTTATATATGACCCCCAATGTACATAACATCATTTACCTCCATGCTATAGTATAATATGCCATGGAACTATACAGAAACGCAAAGTGCACTAAATTCATTTATCAAATGAATTATCATGTAATCATTGACTAAATCATATTGATGTAATGCATTTCCCAATTTAAATCATATTGATGTAATGCATTTCCCAATTTAAAGGACACACATAATCTTCATAATTTTGTTAAAACTTTTTCTCCTCCTAATGCCACTGATGACCTCAAGCACTGAGCTCTATTTCTTGCAGTCTGTTTCTTTCTTCTACTGTTTGTAGTTACTTCAAGCTTGTTGAGTAGGGTAAACTTATTCCGGAAATTTGTTTTAATTTTATTTTTTAAATGTATTTGGTTGTTACAGGGTCTCACTATGCAGCTCGAACTCATAGTGATCTTCCTGTTTTCAGCCTTCCCAGTGCTGGGATTATAGGCGTGAGCCACTATGCTTGGACTCTGGCTGGCTCACTCCATCCTGGGGGGCCAAGCTATCTCGCCAGGCCCGAGAAATTTAAACATTTTCCCTTAAAAGGAATTTGTAGAAAATGTGAAAATTAACATAACATTTAAAGCAACATTAAAAAGAGCAAAGATGATTTTTAAAAAAACAACCAATGTGACAAATGCCCCAGGGACCAAAGAGCAGTAACGTACTGGAAGCGCACAAGTCGACAGTCCACAAACAAAGGTACGTGGGAATTCACGCAGACCCTTTTGCACATGACATCTTGTGTATCATACACTTTTTACATCTGCTCTGCATTGCACAAATCCAGGTATGCATAGAGACTATCTGGGATGCACACCATGTAGCTATCCTTACAGAGTAGGACTGCGTGATGTTCTAAACTAGCTTATTCATGACTTTTTTTGAAAATATAATCTAAGTATATCTTTATACAGTCACATATACAGAGATACACCATGACACCACAGCTGATCACGGTGTGTGGCATTCCTTTCCTAAATGTAGGATTCTTTAATATATGGGAGTTGTTCAGCCTCGAAGACTGGCTGGCTACATCGTCGCCTGAGACAGTCCCACTGATCCGGCTGAACAGAATCTTCGGACATGGCCCTGAGCCGAAGTTCAGGTTTCCCTGGTACAGTCACATGCCCTTGAGTATCCGCAGAGGCACTAACAGTCCTGCTCTGTCTCCAGTACTCAGCCATGGCTGACCTTCTGTGTCCACTATGTGTCTCCTCCACATGGCAATTGCTCCTGGAGTCCTCCCCATGGTGAGAGGGCAGAAAAGATGACTGCGAGGAGTCCTGGCTGAGCATTCTTGCCCTCATACTTCCAACGGTCTGGCCACCATAGGCCCCGAGTCCCGAAGCCTGGCACTGAATGGCCTCCTCATACGACGGTGGGCTTCCAGGGCTTGTGTTATCAATTCCCTGGAACACAGTGTCACCTGAGAGGGCTCGGGATGGCAAGCCAAAGCCAACAGCTGTTTGGCTGTGAAGGTCAGACCCATTTTCCTGCACAATTCGACCAGCTAACTGGCTTTCCTTCCTCAGACTCTTCTTGACCTGGTCTCTGGTAAAGTCCTTTGATTTCCTAGACACAAAGCTGGGAGCTTTGGGAAGCACTTTTTTATGAGAAGCAAAAGAGAATGACATGGAATGCTTTTTAATTTCTTTGTTGGGCTTGCTTTTGTCATTCTTTGTGGCGAAAGACTGGTGTCTGGTGAAGATACTTCTTTTGGGACAGGAAGGAGAACCCATAGGTGAGCAGTCAGAGTACCCATCCAAGGAGCCACTGGAAAGGGCTTTGAGTGTCTCTTCCTGTGGCAGTGCCAAACCCTGGATCAGGTTCTTGATCCTCAGGTCTACTGGTCTCTTGATTTTGCCTTCTACTGAAGAGAATACTTCCTCTGGAAATGGATCTTCAGCTTCCTCGCTTTCAAAACAAGAGCCTGCCCGGGCCAGAGTGAAGTTGTCTTCACTTTTTGTCAGTTTTTGGTTTGTCATCCAGCCCTCGAGGCACTCCTGTGAGGGTGGCCTGATGGGTTCTGAGAATCTCCTGTCTGCCCGCTGACTGAGGGAGCTTTTCAGCCTGGCTACTGTGCTAACAATGGGTTCCTGGCCTAACTCACAGGTGTCTTGTCCCCGTTTGTTGTCCAGACCAACAGCCATGGCAGTGGGGCCCTGGGGTTGCATGCTGGAGGAGCTGTGGGCACTGGTGGATTCAGCATCTGGATCATTGCTGTCATAGGCCGAGTCATGCTGCTGGGTTGACACATCTGGGAAAAAGTAAGAAGCAGTTGAATTTTTTGTTCAGTTTCTTTAGAGATAATATTACAGACCTGCCTATTTGTGCCAATTATGATACCAGATGGTTTAGTGGGACCTCATGGGGCTTAATACATAAACTTTTCCACATTAAATTTTGTTTCTTTCCAAATTTATCTTGAGATAAGAAAGTAAGAAAAGAAAATGAGTAAGGGGGCTGGGAATATAGCTCAGCGGCATAAACTCCCGTTGGACAAGTGCAAGGTTCTGAGTTCAATCCCTGGTACCATAAAAATAAATAAATAAAGTGAGGGATGGGGGAGTTAAAAAGCAGAGGAAGAGATAGAGAAAGAAGGAAGAGGAGGAAGAAGAGAAGGAGAAAGTGGAAAAGGAGAAAGAGGATGAGGTGGGCAATATTTCCTGAAAATTTATTGATCTTACATCTTAAAATTGATTTTTTGGGGGTAGATTTTATTGGATCCACTTCCATTTTAATGAGCTCATTTTCCACTATTTAGATACATAAATTTCTTACCCTAAGAGGTTTAGAATAAGAAGGGGAAAGTTCTAGACTGACATTGAAAGAGTATCCTCAGTCTGAGGAGGTGCTTTGGGAAAATTTGAGGGCCAAGATTTTATGTTCAGCAAATTTCTTACAGACTCGAGTCTAGTCTGGCTTGTTGAGAAGAGAGGTGGCTTCTATTTCAAATACCAGGGATACTTTACAGTAGTAGCATGAGCCAGCTGACTGGAAGGAACTTCTGCCCAGAATCATGTAATCAAGTGAGAGCACACGATGTACCTGAACTGTCAGTGTGCTCCAGAGAGTCATCAGAGGCAATACGGGTGCTGGAATGAGCTGGAATATTCTCTCCAAATATTTCAAAGCAGTTGTCAATGAGAAATTCCACCAATGTCTTCACCTATGTGGAAAAATAAGCAGGTTGTCAGTTTAAGGACATTTTTTAAGGGAGGGGCAAAGGATGAAGACATACTGGGGGTCAACTATAAAGGAGGTACCTAGAGAATTAGAGATTTTTTTTTTTTTTTTTTTTTGTCTTTTTTGAGACAGGGTCTCACTGTGCAGTTCAGGCTGGCCTTAAACTCACTTTGTAGCTCAGGCTGGTCTCGAACTCACAACAATCCTCCTGCCTCAGCCTCCCTAGTGCTAGGTTTACAGGCATGCGCCACCACGCCCGGCTGAGAATTAGAGATTTTTATGTGTCTGAAAATAGCATATAGAAGTTTGATACACACACATATTAAAGTTGGATATTATTTGCTGTTTTCTGAGATAGGCCTTTAAAATTAGAGACTTAAAACTTTTACTTTAAAGTAGCTGGATTTTTTTTATTTAAACAAGCTATTTCCCACATTGATTACTGAATTGGCAGAAAGCAATGTCTTCGAGGATGACAGAAAACACGAATTTATTCTGCTTCATCAAATGATCCTCTAAGAAAGTGGAACTGTGACAAAAAGTCTGCTTTTTAGATTTTCACTGCTGCTCTGAGTCACTTTGGGAAATTCAGAAGTATTTCATTGCTTGGCCTTTTGCAAACAGAAGGTGAGATCATCAATCGAGAGTTTCTCATAAATAAACAGAACCAACCTTATGGTTCAAGTCCTTCTGGGCCTCGAATGACAAGTTCTGGTCATTCTCTGTGGCGAGCATATTGGGCCCAATGCAGATGGCCAGGTTGCTGGAGTCCATCTTGTTGGCCTCGGAGCTCTTGCTAATCAGATGCAGCACAGACACCAAGTGCTTGAGCAGCAGCAGGTTGGGCTGGGGGAGCCGAGCTGCAACCCTGGAATGGAGGGAAAGGGTCTCGGCTTCAGAGTGGCCCACAGCTTATCTCGCTTACACACAGTCTGCTGGAGCCTCTGCCAAAACCAGACTTCCGTTAAAATGAGGAAGGCGCATTTTCACAACCAACAGTGTGAAATATCGTTCAGATGCTTCCAGCAGCCCCTGACATAGAATGAAACTGGTTAGCCACCAGGCCTTGCTGCGTGGGACACCAGCACCACCTCTCATTGCTTATGTGAATCTTAAGTTATACATCAGAGCTTGCACCAAACAGCAGAGTTGCCTTTATGTTTTGAAAACCATTTTATTGCATAGTCACTTAGCTATGCAGAAATTCGGTTCTGAAGACTACAGTACTGGTTTTCTTGTCTTTTAAAAACTGTGATCACCAAATAATCATGACCTTTCCTTTCTGCCACTGAGAACTTTTTACAGAGCATAAATCAGTGTATAAAGGCATGTTCAAAAATATGACTGAAATAGCATTTAAATACCAACACTGATAAAGGATAAAGGAGACACTGACTTTTTATATAGAAAAAAAAATACCAACACTGAATGATAACAAATTTAAATTTATTTATTTATTTATTTATTGGAGACTGATTCTTGCTATGTAGTTCAGGCTGGCCTTGAGCTCATTATGTAGGCCAGGCTGGCCTCACAGTGATCCTCCTACCTCTGCCTCCCCAGCACTGGGATTATAGGTGTGCGCTACCACGTGGATAATGTGAGGTTTCAAAATCCTCACTTTCTCACAAAAACTTTAATGGTATTCTAATATAGTAATGGATAGAATTACTGGTGTAGGAGAATGTAGGTAAAATCTTATTGTAATACTTTTTGTTTTTTACTTTTTTGGAGAGGACATTGTTGTCTTCACTTCTACATTTGTTTCAATTAAAATATTCAGCTACAGGGAATAATTATAGGACAGACTTTCTCTGCACAGGGCAAATGTGCTGCCTTTTTCAAGTTAGGCAGTAGGGCTCACTAATCACAAGTAGGCCCCACTTTCATTCACACATGTAGTTACTGTTACTCACTGGAATTTGTTCTTCCATAGTTTTCATTTGTTTAATTATAAGAATACAGACTATGTTATGGAATTTTATGAACAACGTAATTGCTTCCAAATTGCATTAGGGAATGTCTTATGGGATAATTACCACATTGCATGGCCCCAATCAGTACGGGTTAGGGATAATCAGAATTCCTGCACCCTGCCCATCAGTCTGTGTTGAAGTGCTCAGGTATGGGTGCTATTCTCAAGCCTTTTCAAACTCCTTATATTTTTGTCTTCCCTCCTATCACCTCTTGGAGTTTGAGAGTATTAAAAGCCACTTTCTAGTTTTTGAAGAAGTGCCTGTTTCATGGTTAGAACTACTTTTAAACATCTGGGGCATCCCTAGTTTTTATTCTGGGAGTGGACGAGCAGTTCCACATAGATGCCTTAAACATCACCACTTCCGTGACACATGAATCAAGGAGCAATTTGACAGTGCTGCAAAGGAGGGAGAGACGCCCGGCTTGCAGTGCCAGCCCCGCCCCCAGCATGCTGAGACAGCAATTGAGACTGGGCGTGGTGGCACACACCTGTAATCCTATTACTTGGGAAGCTGAAAACAGGAGAATCATTATGAGTCTGATCTGTGTAGCAAGACTCTGTAGACCTGCACTAAAAAAAAAAAAAAAAGGGAAGAAGAGACAGAGATGTAGGCCTGGCCTCAACATGACTTCAAGGACTTACTGCTTCAGGGCCTCAATTCTGTCCTCTTCATCCTGTTTCTCCAGGGCTCCCATCCACTCCTCAAAGAGGTCGCAGGAGAGCAGCTTAAGAGGGATGCTCCGGAGGAAGTCCTACGGGAGGGAAGGGGGAGTGTCGGCCACCTCGTCTCCCCAGGTGCCATTGCCTGGCTTCCCTTTGATTTCACTCTCTGTGACTTCTCTCCACCTTACCACAGGCACCACAGCCATGCCTCATGCCTCCTTCGGTCAATCTCAGGGAGCCTCTTTCAGACTCCTCCCACCATGCCTTGGAATAGAGTAGGAGGCCACCATTCCCAGGTAGGTGAAGTCTGGGGAACCATATCTGGGGCTATCAGAATGCCTTGTCTAATCAAATTTTTGCAAGAATTTTGCTGAAATCTAGGATCACTGAAAGAGAGGCATGTCTCTAAACAACTAAAAGTCTTAACTGAAGAAATTAAACTCCAAGGTGAGCTGATTTTGCCCCTGAGGAGAGGGTGTGAGAGCCTGTGGGAGCTGCTCTGCCCATGACGAGCTCTCACCTTCAGGACCACAGCCAGCAGGTGCACCGGGAGCCTCTCCAGGTCTACTGTGCCCCCGCAGTTCAGCTCCTCCTTCAGCTCTTTGCGGGCTTTTTCACTGGCTGCTTTCCTGAATATTCCTTCAGTTGAGGGGCCTTTAAGGCAGAGGATAGCGAGGATGTCCTGTAGGAACAGGTATAGGGTCAGGAATGGTCACTCCATGGTGTGGAGACACATACATAGCTTTTCTGGAACAAAAACACGAAATCTATCTGTAGGGTGGAGAAAGATAATGAATGCACAGGAGCAGTCCTTAATTTCACCTGCCATCAAGTATCTTCCCATAAAAGCTGGTTCTCTCCTTATTTTACTGAAGCCATCTTCTTTCTTTTCCTCCTGCACACTGAGCTACAACCTCAGCCTTTAACATTTAAAAAAAAAATTGAAACAGGGTCCTGCTAATTTGCCAAATTGCCTGGGCTGGGCTCAAAATCACAACCCTCCTGCCTCAGCCTCCTAAAATGTTGGGGTTACAGGTGCATCACCACACCCAGCACATTAAAAAGGTCTTAAGAAGATTGATGAGACTGTATTGGCTTCTGATCCAATGTTATCATAGCTCAGCAGACTAAAGCACCTGCTTAGACAGGTGCAAGGACCAGGGTTTGATTCTGGTATGCGGTGCAGGCTCCCGGAGTGCACTGAGATGGGACAGACTGGGCGTGGTGGCATTTACCTGTAATCCCAGAGCTTGGGAGGCTGTAAAACAGGAGGATCACTATGAGTCAAATCTGTGTAGTGAGACCCTGTACTAAAATACATTAAAAAATGTTATCAGCTATCTCCCTTCACTTTGCCATCTTGCTAGAAGGAAATGTATGAACATTCTAATTCTGCGGAGTGTGAAATTCCTATGGGACCTCCTCCTTTTCAAATACTTGATGTAAACACTGGATTTCTGATACTGTCTAGAGACAACACCTGTCTCTAGCTGTTGACCTATAGAAGCTACCAATCTTCAGCTGTCTTGCCTCTGCCGAGTCAGAGGAGTGAAGAAGAGGCCATCGCTTTGAGCTCATTGACAGACCTAATTTCTAGAACATCAGCAGGCGGCTATGCCCCTGACTACACTTGGACATGGGATGTGGGAGACCATTTCGAAGCTGGAAGATTGGCAAGATCACCCCGGGGAGTCTAGTGTGAGAACCACACTCAGATCTTCCAAGGGTTCTTTCCTTTCATACCTGATAGGAAAGTGAAATAGGCTCTCGAGCAAACGCACACTTACCTGAATGGGTCTGGGGAGCGCACCGCTCTCGCTGCAGATCGCTGACAAAGGCTGATCAAACAGCGGCACTTTCAGCTCCGGCTCCAAAGCCCCAGAGAAATCTGACGAAGGGGAGAGCTTTCTTGTGAGAAAGGGCCAGGGTCGCCCTGTCTTTCTCTTCTTAACTTCTGCAGCCAAGAAAAGAGAAAAGAGTGGTAAAGGGAAAGTTAGCCCATAATGGCACCAAGCAAAGACCTATGTTAGAATTGCTTTCAGCAGTCACATCACGTCTTCTATAGTACACTATGTGGGGAGAAATAATTTTGAGAAACCGAGAGAGCAAAGGCCTGACCCTTGATCTAGAAAACCAACCTCCAGCAACTACACTGTTGTTAGGGCAACCAGCCCCTAAACATCAACACTGGGGCTCCTCAAAGGCCACACCTTTCCTGTTTTCATCTTCTCTAACAATTTACTACAGAAAATAACAAAACCCAACCCTACAGGTAGAAAAATACCAGCTTAACACACTAGCCTGAACAACCAGAAGGAACATTTCTCTCGGTGAATAGATTATTTTGATTTCTTCCTTTGATTAGTGACCAAAACGAAAATGTATAGAGAGGAAGTGACTTGCTCAAAATCCCTTTGCAGGCTCTCCGCAGGGCGGGCACTAGCCCTCTGCAGAAAGCTACCCGCAGGCTGCCACTAGAGGGAGCTAAATCACTCATGCACTTGCGGTCCTCTGACCATCTCGGCTGCTGTCGCAGGACGAGGGTCAGATTGCTGCAGGAAGGCTGTCCCCTGGACTTGACAGTAGTAGTCTGCTCTTCTAAAACCCAGGAGACATGTCTGCAGGGGGTACTGCACCGCGACAGTTCCCCTCCTTTCTTCCCTCCCTCCTTTCTCCCCTTCCACTTTTTTCCCCCAATTATAAAAGCTGTGTTTTCTAAACGATTGGTACACACTCCTACACGTTTTTACTGAGAGTGAGGTGTCCACTCCTGATACCTCGGGTCACAGTTACGGTATAGTGACATCATACGATCGAGAAACGTAAGAGCAAACAGGTTCTTTGAGATCAGCACCAGTTGCTTTGTGGGTGCTTATATGCAGTCTCCATTAGAGCAAGACAAAAAATGGAGAAGCACTGTACGTTTTCCAAGTGCACCCATACTTTTATTTTTTGAGATACAGGGGATTGAACTCAGGCCCCTGTGCCAGGCAAGTGCTTATTCTACTGAGCTACGTCCCCAGCCCTCACCCATGTTTTTAATAGCAAAGCATGGATGGCCAGATTTTCAAGCCCACTAGAAACACCCTGCCACATAGGGGAGTGGCTGCAACAGGGTCTTTCCTCAGACAGCATTCCCCCACTGGCAAGCTGCAACATGCCTGCCAGTTAGGTGTTGATGCTCTGTGGTCTCTGATCTGGAACAGAACACTTAGAAACAAATTCCTAGTAGAGTAGAGTGCTGTGTCTTTGCAACCAAGAACACCGGTCATTAACATTTACAAAAAAGATCAGTGTGTTTTAAAACTCACCAATTAGCTGGCAGATGCTGTCTTTACTCTCACATGATGCCAAGAGGGGATGTTCCTTGATGTCACCCTAAAAATGTATTTATTTCAGTTAAAATAATCACTAATCACTAATAGCCTATCACTAATCACTACTCTCTGGTCACCTATCCAGTCTTTCTTCACAACACACACACACACACACACACACACACACACACACACACACTTTATTCATCTTAGTACTATTTATGATGTTAATTTTCTACTTTTATTTTCTAAGCCAAACTAACATTCAATTAAAACAGCAAGCTTTTCATTTTCTCACAGTGCAAATAAGTTTTAAAAATTAGTTTCTTACCTCTGACTGGCTTTTGACCAAAGTCTCCATATTATTGGCATTTAGTGTTTTAGGCTAAAAGACAGAAAAATAAAATTAGGTAAATATCATTGGTTCTTGCTGTTAGAAAATATGAATAAGTATAAATGTAAAGGGTACATACGGCATCGAAGCTGCTTATCAACTTCATCGGAGTTGGAGCTGCCTGTCCAGGGCTGAGTCTCACTGTTTTGGGGCTCTGACTCTTTCTAAAACAAAACGTACAAAAGAGTTACGAGACGGTATCATTGGCCAAGAGAATAAGCTGGCCGCTTTGCCAAAACACTATCAAAAAAGTTTTCATTTAAAGTCATTCTGTTACCAAATGCCATATGGATTAAACAACTGGATTCACTTAACTTCTAAATGCTTTAAGCTAGATGTCTTTACCACCCCAGCTTTGTTATTTGTCATTACATTTCTACTGAAGAGATAATCCGAATATCATTCACAATAACAACTAACATTTTTTTCATTTTCTATTTTAAAGAGAAAAAGCAAAAACAATAACGAATCTGAAAACAAGATGTTAGGGAATGAACAATGGTTATTATATTGCATTACACTAACACTGAAGTGCTCACAAGTATTGCATTAAGTACTCACAAATACTGCATTTTTTTCACTGAGCCCAAGAAAGAAAAGCAAATGTATTTGTATGATGCTACTTAGTCCTATTATGATAGTCTTAAACCAGAGGTAATATGACAGAATTGCAGCATCTTAAAACTGTAGCCTTCCTGTTGAAGTCAAGGATTCTGTGTTCAGAGTCTAACTATGCTGCATATTCTTTGACCTATCTGTTCTTAGCTGTGTATTTTCTAGTCCTGTTACCCTATGGTACTTACCCTTGGAAGGTCTCTAGCCAGCGTTCTCTTCCCTCTGGTGAACCCAGGGAAGCAGCGGCCCCAGCATGACACTCTGCTCTTACTAATCCACTGGCAGAGACGGGGCCCGAGCAGCTCTGACTTCACGTGCTGCGTATTATAAGTGGCGGGGGCGGGCAGGTGGAAAGTCAGAGTATTACCACGACCGGAAAGACCTTCGTGGGCTGTCACCCAGACAGAGCCAGCCAAACGCTGCAGAGCTCTCACTTCCTCATTCCTTTTAGGGCAGTGACAGTTCTCTCACTGTCTCTCTCTCTCTCTATTTCCCTCCTTCTTCTACTTCAAAGTAAGAAAGCTGTAAACTACACTAGGGATGGAAAAGATGACATGGAGCAGGGCACATAGGTGAAGCCTCTGATTAATGTCAGAGGTGGGATGTGTGAATAAGTTGTGTTATTCTGTGCGTAAACATCATTTTATTTTCTAAAGTGGTAATTTTGGGGGGCCTTCCCCCTTTCTTGGATCCTGTTTGAGAGCTGCTTCCCCTTCCACCCACCATCTGTCTGTCTGCCAGGACGAGGCACTGATTAGCACCCCTGGTGCAGGATGCTGGTTCGGGACCAGTGAGGAGCCCAGAGCTTGGTCCCTCCTTTGGTATGTGACCACCACCAAGAGGCAGATCAGTTTCTTTGGAATTAGGAAGGGAGACTCTGTAAGAGCTAGTTGTCAACATGAATCCCTTTTCCTTTTTGTAACTCTTAGTGAAAATTATGAATGCTAAATTTGTAGTCAGAGCAGTTCTCATACTGAATGGAAAGAAAACAAAAAATTCCTCTGGTCATTCCCATTTAAAGTGGGAAGGGGACGGTGACTTCATCTGTGGTCCATCCAAGTGCATAAGAGAATTTCTCCTCTTTTCTGTAGACAAAAGCCTACACAAAAGCCTCCACTTCCTCAGCAGTAGAACAGGGACATAAACCGAGACAGTCCTACTGTGTGGCTGGTGTGGAATAGGCTGTGTGCCCATCGGGGATCTGTTGACTCTCACAGTAGGGGGTGTGGTGAGGAAGCCAGATATACAGGAGCACACCCTGCCTGCCTGCCTCTGAAGCACACCAAGCAGAGAGGCGGGGAGGTGACCTGGGCTCTGAGAAGCCAGAGAGCAGCTTCCCGAAAGGGACAGGAGTGACTTCGGAGCACAGACAGAGGGTTTGGAGTGGCCTAGTACTGGCTCTGGATGCTGCTAGAGTTAAATGTGTTTTTTTCTCTCTCTCCCTTCCTTCCTTCCTTCCTTCCTTCCTTCCTTCCTTCCTTCCTTCCTTCCTTCCTTCCTTCCTTCCTCCCTCCCTCCCTCCCTCCCTCCCTCCCTTTCTTCCTTCCTTTCTTCCTTCCTTCCTCCCTTCCTCCCTTCTTTCCTTTTATTTTTTAAGGTAAGTACAAATAGTATTACAACAGAAAAATTACAAATGATACAGGATTTCACTTAACAAAATAATATGATTTCATATTATTTGTTGTAATGCATAGTGTTGTCTTCCAACTAGTTGTTTGTATTACTAGATATATGCACGCAAAATTGGAAGAAAGAATAAAGAAAGAAATATACAAGAAAGTAAGAAGAGAAAAAGGTCAAATAATTGAAAGAAGGAGACAAAGCAAATTAAACATTAACTGCTCCTTTCCAGAGGCCAGCAGAAATCCACAGTGCAGTTGTCCAATCCATCCCATTTACACACATAGATATATCTCTTTCCTTAACTACCTCTCCTGTCCTCCTCAACTCAGTAATAATCTTTTGAACAGGTTCATTCTCTTTTCCAGGTATCTATTATACCCTTCAGATTTTATTTTTTCTTTCACGTTGTCACACTAAGGAAGCAATGTGATGTTTTCACACGTGGGTCTGATTTATTTCACTTAAGAATATGACCTCTAGTTGCATCCATTTACCAAGAAAGCCTCAAATTTATCCTGTTTTATATCTGAAAAATACTCCACTGTGTACAAATGTCATATCTTCTTTATCCATTCCTTAATTCACAGGGATTTGGGTTGTTTCCAAGATTTAGCTATGACAAATTGTGTTGCTATAAACATGGGTGCACTTATATCCCCATGGTATGATGCTTTCAGTTCTTCTGGAAAAATACCCAGGAGGGGAATAGCTGGCTTGAACGGGACCTCCAATCCTAGCTTTTTGAGGAATCTCCACACAGATTTCCATCGTGGTTCTACCAGTCTGCACTCCCACCAGCACTGGAGAAGGGTTCCTTTTTCAGCCCCTCCAGCATTTGTTATTGGCTGACTTCTTGATGACAGCTGTTCTTTCGGGGGTGAGATGGAATCTCAGTGTTGCTTTAGCTTGCGTTTTTTGAATGAGCAATGACATTGACCATTTTTTCATATATTTACTTGCCATTTGTATTTCTTCATCTGAAAAGTGTGTATTCATTACAGGTGCCCATTTTTGGATTGGGTCTTTGACTTTTGAAGGTCTGATTTTTAAAATTTTTTTATACATTCTAGATGGAAGGCCTTTGTCAGAGGGACAATCTGCTATAATTTTTCATGTTTGTGGTTTTTCTTTTTACTCTGTTGGAGATTTTCTTTGAAGTGCAAAAACTTTTCAAAATGATAAGATCCAAATTGTTGGTTCTTCTTCCTTTAGTTTTTGAGAGGGACCTCACTGTATAGTTCAGACTGGCCTCCAACTTAGTATGTTCAGAGGTGAGATGGAATCTCATAGAGTGCAGGCTGGCCTTGCACTCTCAATGGCCCTCCTGTCTTGGCCTCACTAGTGCTGGGACTACAGGTGTGTACTACCATGCCCAGCTTCATATGTGCATTTCTGTATGTGTGCTTTTAAGAGAAACTTGAAACATAACCTGGCTTGCTTAATCATTAGCACTTTTAGCTCACAAATCTTTTCATGTTTATATCTCTTTTTTTCTTTATCCTAAGCAGAAGTCATTATAAACCTTCTGGCCACCAAAGCCCAGAACTCTTGGCATCTGTCCCGTAATTCAGCATCACAGTGCATTACCTAAGGATAGATTCCAGCTTCTAGGCTTCCTTGAAGGGAGACAGCTCCCTCTCTTAAACCGCAGCAGAGGAGCCCGGGAGCTCGCCCACCCTTCCCAAGGTGGCTGCAGACAATAACTGCTCTGGTGATCCCTCTCCTGCTTTGGTAACCTCCAAAGCAAATGGGATGATTTTTTAAAAGGTAGAGGGCATGTGCAGGTGAAGTGTAGAGCACTTGCTTAGCGCGTGCGAGCTGTGGGTTGATCCTGAGCACTAGGCTGAGCATGGCTTAGTGCCAGGCCTTCGAGTGAGTATTGAGTGAAGGACTTCTGAATAAATGCATGTACTTATAAAACAGTCACAGTGGAATACTTATGCTACATGTTATAATATACATTCTTTGCTTGTATATATTTTATCAATTTTTCTTTGTGTGACAGGATCTCATTTTTAAAAGAAAAAACGTGCATATTATTCTTACAACTAAATGGAAACATACCTCTCTTTTAAAAATGAAGGCTAGGACCGGCCAGATAGCCCAGCATACTAAAGCACCTGCTCAGGTAAACACATAGACAGGGTTTGTGATCCCCGGCTTCCTGCGCTGACCTCACCTGCTGGGGAGAAGGTGATTGAGACTGGGCGTGGTGGTGCGCGCCTGTAATCCCAGTGCTCGGGAGGCTGAAAACAGGAGGCGCACTATCATCACTATGAGTCCAGTCTGTGTAGTGAGACCCTGTAGACCTTGGACTAAAAACATAAAAATAAATAAATACATGAATAAAATGAAAATCATATTTTTTTTTAATTCTTAGTTTTTTTTTCCTCTGTCATGCACTTGACCATGCAATGCACATTCTGCCAGTAGTGCGATACCTTCCCACTTTCTTTTAAAAATGAGCTGTTGTGCCTTTTCAGGGGATTTGCTGTTGAATGGCAATCGTAGAGTAGAAGGACACAAAGAAAGGCACAGCGTCGTGAGGTACACAGTCTTATGTGGTCCCCTCTGTGCATATGATGTGGATGAAGGCATCAAGAAAAAACATTAAGAAAAAAAAAATTAAAGTGTGCTTCTCCAGTAGGGAAAGAGTGGGAAGTCATGGCCTGTCCATTGGCTTTTCCCTTGGCAAATCCAAGCTGGTAGCCCTTGAGGAGATTCCTGAAAACTCAAGGGTTGGTCTGGACTGGTGCTTCTTAAAGTGCTTTGTGTTCAGAGATGCTTGGGAGTTCTCAAGACCCTTTTGAGGGACCAAGGAGATCAAAATTCTGTTTGCCATAATACTACGATGCTGCTTGCCTTTTAAATTTCTTTGTGTTTTGGCTGTGAGTATCCCATGTTGCCCAAGCTGGCCTGAACTCGTGGGTTCACACAATCAATCCTCAGCCTCCCAGGTAGCTGGGACTATCGGTGTGTTTTCAACTTGCTTTTTGAATTCATATTCTCTTGAGGACAAGATGGCATTTTCTACAGGCCACATAAAGTGTGACAGGGAAATGCATGCTCAGGTTTAAGATTTTCTCAGTTTTAATCCCTCCCGTGGTACATACCAATGGACAAAAGTTATGGCAATAGTGCTGTCAATAATTCCGTAAAGTGTGCTGTGATAAAAAAAAAAAAAAAAAAAAAAAAAAAAAAAAGTTGAGAACCATTGATTTAGATCTTCTGTCTGCAGGTGAGAAAATTCTACATTCTTCTTACTCCTGGTTTGACTTTTACCTTCACGCTGACAGTCAGTGCTATTTCCAGTAAAATTCTTTCCCACTTATGTTGTCTGATGACCCTACCACTCTTACAGTTATACTGGCAGTTTTGAGAAGTCTTACAGTGAGGGAAGGAGTGTTTCCTGCCAATTTCAGCCCACAGGGTTGTGATCTCCCATGCTCTCCACAGCCGTGCAGAGCCACTGCGGTCCTCATCCTCTGCTGCTACTTCTGGGCCCTAGCCTTCTTTTGATGGTCACTTCTCAGTTCCTCTAATGTCACAAATGTCTCCCACAAGCTCAAGCATTCATTCACATGTGGTAACAGGGCGAATGGAGAAGTCACAGCGAGTTGGATATAGCAAGTGCTGTTTCCTTTTGGATATGTGCTTTTAAAGTCTTTGAACTTTTATGCGAAATTTATTTATTCTTTTATGGTACCATGGATTGAATTCAGGACCATGTACATGTTGGGCAAGTGCCCTATCTAGCTCTGTTACATATTTTTATTTTGGAGTAAGGTCTTGCTGAGTTGCTCAGGCTGGCTTTGAACAAGTACTAGCAATCCTTTTGCCCCAACCTCCTGAGGAGGAGATATGTACCACCATGCCCAGATCTAAGTGAGATTTGATTGTTCCATTAAAAACATTTACTCCTCCTATGCAAAGGACTATGCCTTTCAGTTTATTATAAAATATAGTGGGCAATAGACATGCATATGTTCATTTTAGTACCAGCTATTTTGAAAAATGGAATAAATGGTTACATTTTTTTATTAACAATATCATGGCAATTTGGACATTTTAAAAGGAAGAAATTATTTAAGCTCAAATGTAAATTTTATCAAATAAAAAAAATTGCTTAGTGTTTTTTCCTTCTTCTGTACTTGAGACTGAATTGCAGGATTCCACAGGAACTTTCATCAACCCTGAGTTTCAGGGTCTCAGTGTCAGGTCCATGTTCTGATGTTTTTGTTCTACAGCACCCTTACTGAATTGTCTGAGGTTGCTCCTAAGTTTTTCAGCAGTAGAGGTAGAACCCAAAGCCGCAGCACACACTCTTGCACTGAGCCCCCACCCAGCTTGTTCTTGAAGTCCTCCAGGGCAGAGCACATTGCTGCTCCTTGGAAAACCAGTCCTTCATCAGGAAGAAGGCTCTGGTTATGTGGAAATGGAGCCTGCTTGTAATGGTGTGCATGTAGTCGTCCCTTCAAAGCCTCATGCAGCCATTGGGGGCAGTTCTAGAGTTTGTGGTTAATTCATGATGCAAGGCTGGGATTAAGGGTGTGAGTGCTAACCCACCCTGGGGCACATAGCCTGAAGGCAGCATAAGAAAAAGAGAGAGGCCTGTGTCTGTCACTGCTACTTTTGCCTTTACTTTTTGCTGCTTTCTGCCACCATGAACTGCTGCCCTCTGCCATGTGCCATTCTGCCTGGAAGCAAGCTGAGCATGGACTGAAACCTTCACAAACGGTGAGATAAGGATACCTTTCCTTCCTTAATTTTGGGTGTCAGATGCTTTGTCCCAGCAACAAGAAAAGAGTAGCTGAGACATTGCTATCCAGAAGTTTCTGTCTTAAATCCTAATTCTCTCCTGAGAGATAAAACACTGAGGTTCAGCACCTTCTCAAGCACTGTGCCTTTCTCCAAACAAGAAACTTCCTAGTTGGAATGTGTACCTTCAGTGTCTTCACCATCCCATTCTTTCAGACACCACTATCATTGGGTCTGCATCCCATGGTTCCAAGACCAACCAGGAAGGTGGAGTTTTACTAAACACCTCCCTATGTGCCATCCCTGGGGCCACATATCTTGACCTTCCTCGTTGAACACAGACATTAGCAAGTCACTCTGAAGTACATCACTCTCCATTTCTTAAGCAGGACAGGTGGAGCTCTTTGGCTCAGCTAACCTGTCCCCATCCTCAGCTGTGCTGGAGTGTCCATTTCTGTGCACTATACCCCGAGCTCTTGGCATGGCTTCTCTCAGGGATACTCTTCAGGGGTGCTTCTGTAAGTGGAGACAAATTGTGCAAACCTTTTATATTAGTTTATATCAGACAAGTCCAGGTGGACCCTTATGGGAGCACTTACCTATCAGAGAGAGTGCAATTCAGACCAGTGTTCCTGAACGTAGCAAAAGCTACATACATGTGCAGACAATGTACTGTGTCCCTAGGCTGAGAAGCTGAAAGGGTATAGAATACCCCAAACTATACAATAGACATTATAAAATGGGAAGAAACTTCAAAGGAAAGAGAAACTGAGGTGGGGGAATGGACAAAAGAAGGAAGGGAAAAGCAAAAGCAAATATATATATATATATATATATATATATATATATATATATATTAGCTATACTACTAATTTCTCTTAGTTCATTGAAGATAAATGTTTTTGCTGATACTCTCTGTGCAGTTGAATGTCAATGTCTTGTACTCTGAGTAACTTGTTTGAAGATAACAGTATATAATGTATCGGCCATTGTTGCCCTCCTTTTGTCTTGTTTTGAAATTTAGAGATTTTTCCTCTTAACACATGCAAAGGCTCTTTTAGTCAGTTTCATGATTAACAAATAAAATATAATTCATGCTGTCTCTACAAGTACAGAGCACCAATGCCTGGAGAAGTTTGTGTTGAGAAATTTCTCCACTTTTCTATAATTCTTGTTATGAATTGTATCTGGAGGTCCACTCAAATTCTTGTGCCCCGATAGGTGGAGTTTTGTAGAGTTGGCTGGATCTAGGACATGTGATGCTGGGATTAGGGGTGTGTGGTATTAAGCTAGTGCACTGATGGGAATTAGTATAGTTCTGGGTGTAGTTAATGGAGGCCCCGACTTAGCCCCACCAATCAATAGGCTCATAGCTTGGACAGTATCTGAAGGGAGAGAGGAAAGGCAAGTTTGCTGCTGCTGCTGCTGCTTGCTGCTTGCTCTGCCTTTTGCCTGCCATACCATGAACTGTTTCTTCTCTGCCATGCCACCTTGCTTAAGAGCCAGCTGACTATGGATTGAAACCTTTACAAACTGTGAGCCAAAATAAACCTGTTCTCCTTTCACTTGGAGTGTTGGGTATTTTGTCTCCACAATGAGAAAAGTAGCCAAGGCATCTTCAATGGACTTTCCGTGCACTATTGTAACCAAAGGAAGTACTGAGTTATCTAGGATTAAAACTTTGTAGTAGCTAATAGGAAGGGCCTCAATATTTTTAAGGGCAGGAATTTTTTTTTTGGGGGGTTCTTCTTATATACCAGACTGTTGATAGAACCCTGAGCAAGTTACCAATATGTGGTATGACAGTGAACATTATTTGACAGGTCCATTTCATGACTAATTGGGAGTCGTCACAGCTGGCTGCCCTTGGAAGGGGGTCAGGAGGCTTTCTCCTTCCACTGGGAGTTCCCACATGGAAATGAAGTGGTGGAGTACAGGTTCTATACTCTTGTTTCTGAAGATCTCACAGTTATTTAAATT
This sequence comes from Ctenomys sociabilis, assembly GCA_004027165.1. Lineage (NCBI taxonomy): Eukaryota > Metazoa > Chordata > Mammalia > Rodentia > Ctenomyidae > Ctenomys > Ctenomys sociabilis. The sequence continues at coordinate 13,614 of PVKA01007225.1, read as the reverse complement.
ACAATTTTTTGAGCAATAGCCAAAACATTCATAAATACAGTATGAAGTATGGAAGCATTCGTGTAAAAATTTAAAAAAAGACAAATGATCAGTTTTGCCCTTTTCATCGGACAAGATATTCTTGTTTCTCCTTTGAACAGCAAGTTTGCTTCATCCTGCATGACAAGAGTCTCCAAAGCATGGAACTGAACTTCAGTGGCTTCTCATAGTCAGGCTGAAGGACGTCTCAGTGAAGTTCATGCAAAGGCATTTCTGATCCTAGGATTTTCATTGTTGGCTTCTGCTCACAATCAACTTTTCTCCTAAGAAGTAGCCTTTCATAGTCTGTTTTTATACTGGGTGTGATTCTCACGTGTGAAAGTGATCTGGCTCCTTATCCTACATTCAAACTTAGTGGCCGCTTCAGTCCTGTCTTTGTGAGCAAGACTGTATCGAGGTGGCCCGGGAAGCACCAACTTGAGCCACAGTCTCTTCGCTCTGACAGCACACTCCCTTTCCTCTTCCTGCAACCCCTCAGTAACTCAGAGCTCTGTACTCCTTAGTGGTATTTGTGTTACTTTTCTGCATTGAGGTGTATTTTCTTAAAGAGCTCAGTTTCCCCAAGGACTTGTGCCTTGACCCAGAAAGTTCACACTATGAATGTTTTTTAAAGGAGGAATTCAGCTTTTCTCTGTATCTCCTTCCACTTGTTCACCCACCATATATTTTAGCCACATAATCTATTGCCATTCCTTAAAAGTGTCTTCTAATTCTCCAGGACTTTGACATGCTGGTCCTTACTCCTGAGTTGCTGCCTACCCCAGCATCCGCTATCTGCTTCCTCAGCTCCTGCACCAGCCTTGTCTCCTTTAGGCAGAGGTCTTCTATTGCATCCAGCTCCCTTCCTTGCCTCATCACTAGACTGAATCTTCAAAGGGCACAGAGCCACATATCTTTACAAGTGCCCAGCAGAGTATTTTGCACACAGTAATACTGTAATTATTTTCCTCACTAAAATTGTGTGGTGAAATGAGAACATTGAAATCTCATTGCATGATTCCTGATAGTGAAATTTGCTACCCTAAAAAAGATTTTTTTTTCCTTTATTGGGAAAGGCTTCTGTTTGTCATGATGTAGCAATGACAGTTCCTACAGGGCTGGATATGGAGGGGCCCAGCTTCTTTGTATGTTTGACCTTGCTACCAGCAGAGTCTATTAATAGCTGTGCCTTGAAGGTGAGCCTGTGGACTTCACAGTTCTGTGGTGAGCACGGAGGCTTCACCTGAGGTCAGTGTCAGAAGCTGTGGATAGCCATCTTTACTAATAATTGGAGGGCATTACCACAAATAGCCTGTCTCTCACCTCTCGCTCTCCATGAAAGTTTCACCTTTAATCACAGAGGATGAATCCTCTTATTGGGCCCATCTTGGATTCTAGTTTCATTTTCTCTGGGAGATGGGATGCAGTTAGGGTGGAATTTCAACTTGATTGGCTGAAGGATCTGCCCTCGGGGATTAGAGGAGCACACTTCCGGGTGTGTTAGAGGTATAGCCTTGGGGTTCTATGTCTGGTTCCTTAACCTCTGCTCTCTGACATTCTTCTCTTGCTTTGCTTCTTGACCACTTCTAATGACACAGCTTTGTCCTGTTGTGAGGTCTCTGATATAGAGCCAGTCAATCATGGACTGAAACTGTTAGCAAACTAAACCTTTCCTCCTTTAAGCTGTGAGTGTGGGGTGTTAGGTCTGTATGATAAGGAAGATACCAGATACACTGACTATCTTGTAGGGTCATCTTTGTTTTGGGAGTGGATTCTGAGGAAGCCTGGAAATTGAAATTTAGAATAAAGGTCTGAGATGGCTGAGGTCAGCACAGCCTGGTTTATCTGTCAGGTGTTTCAGTCAAACATGGCTTCAGTTCTCAACTATAAACAAGGGTCTGTGATGCACTAATCTGAAAGCACTTTGTCTTATTGCTTTTTTTTTGGTGGAACTGGGAATTGAACTCAGGTTCTTGTACTTGCCAGGCAAGTGCTTATCCTACTGAGCTATCTCTCCAGCCCCTGCTATTTTTTTTCTTTAATATATGTATAGTGACTCCTCATCTGCCTCTCCTCTAGAGTTTTAGAAATATGTGGGCAGGGAAATATACCTGGAAGAGGCATTTTGAGGACTCTATGGCCCTGAGACTCACAAATGGCCCAAGGTTTGGACTCAGTCTGGGCCAGAGAAAAAGAAGTCAAGACTTCTAGGATTTTTGCTTTTGGTCAGAGAAAAGGGCTGTTCTACAGCCAAACTGTAATTCTCTTATTGTATTGATGTTACTTGGCGTGCTCTGAGGTTTTTTAAGGCTGCGGTTCCCTGAAATAAGGCAGCACGTCACTGTGTCTTGCAGAATAATTCACCATCCTCACAAAGGCCTGCATTCCTGTGGTGATGCTGCACATATATTACATTTTTCTCTCATATCTTTGTGCAAATTAATTTATTCTTGTGATGGAATAAAAAATAGCCTTGCCATTTGAAGAACGCTGAATTTTCAGAAAGCTAGCTTGTAAAATAAGAAAAGCTGGGACAAAGTGATCTCTTAAAAATGTCTTTCCTACTTGCTGAGATCACAGTGAGGAATTAAAAATAAAACATTTTCAGATTAGGTGATTAGAATCTGTATTGCAGAGAATAACGAAGTACCATCGGGCCGCAGACAAAGCTCAGCTATTGCGTGTGTCATCCCAAGAACAAGAAAACCATTCTTTCTGAGGATACTTTGGTCTGAAAAACTGCACAAATAGACCCCAAATGTCAAAAGGGCAGAGCAGCAACTCTGGACACCCATTACCTGTAATAGAATCCATTAGTTTTTTTTAAGAGAAAAGAGAAAGCTATGAACATGGAAGTTCTTTATTAGGAGCCTACAGAATTCATATTCAGGATTTGAAAAAATCTTAACAAAAATAGAAACGGTAGAAAAATGGTCAGTCTCATGTCACTTAAAGATGTACTTACTGCAATTTGATTTGAGTTTCTTTTTGTAAAATTTTGTGGCTGCCCTGGAGCGGGGTGGGGGTGGGGTTGGGGCAGCAAGTGGTTCAGGAATGGAACCCCAGTCCCTGGGCCTTGCCTAAGCTTGCCTAAGCGGGCACTTTAGCCTGCTGAGCTATCTCACTCTGGATTTGATTTTTTCTTTTTTCTTTCTTCCTTTCCTTAGCATTTCCTTCTTTTGTCACATGGAAAAAAAATCATAATTTTACCTGTTTAAATTCTTAAAAAGTGATATTTTGGCCGGGCGTGGTGGCGCATGCCTGTAATCCCAGCACTCGGGAGGCTGAGGCAGGAGGATTGTTGTGAGTTCGAGACCAGCCTGAGCTACAAAGTGAGCTTGAGGCCAGCCTGAACTGCATAGTGAGACCCTGTCTCAAAAAGACAAAAAAAAAAAAAAAAAAAAAGTGATATTTTGAATGTGTAAGGGACTTTGCTCCCAGGCTTAGTCCCTGAAGAACTCTTAGCAGTGGGCCCCCCAAAAGGCAGCTCCACATCCTCAGGACTGGTGTGATACGGACAGCAGCCGTGCAGCTCCTGCCCAAGGAGAAGGCATGAGCTCTCCCACCTGATGACAAGCTGTAGCCTGGGGGTCGGACTTCACATGCCCGGGGAACTGTGAATTATGTGGAGTTATCTCTTGATTTCCTTATAGTGCAGCTTTAATCAGCTAATAGCTTCAGCAGGTTCTCAGTCTAACTGACTGGACCTCTCTTTCTTTGGAGGTGGCAGCTTTTCTGCTATGCTAAGCCAGATGGGCTCTGATTCAGACCGTAGGATGCTCCCTGAGGAGTCATGGGAAACAAGGATGGTCTGTAGGAAAGGATTTAGAGAGAGGGCGAAGTCAGCCTGCCACAGTCTGTCACAGAGAAAAGTTTGAGTGAAAGCAAACTCAGAATGCAAACAGATACAAGCCAGTAGAGAATATTTGTTGTCTCCCCTCTTCTGGCACAGATCATTGCAGCCCACTACTCCTGTGCTCTTCCTATAGGAAGGAACCAGAAGATTTTCCCACCTGCCTTTGGGTCATAAGATAGTATATGAAGCACTAGAAATCATGAGACATGTTTTTCTAAACTCCTACATCTTTCCTAAGCTCTACATACATTGATGTATTTTGAGCACAGATCACAGGCACCCCGCTCTCCGGCTTCTGGTCTTGCAAGTCTGGGGTAGGCCTGAGAAGGTTCATTTCTATCAGCTCCCAGAGATGCTGAGGGCCGCACTTGAAACCTGATTGCTGGGCACTGTGAGAGTAAGCAAAACAAGCACATTTCGCTACTGCTCCTGGTAGCGCATAGTTTGCTTAATGGCAGTTTTTAGGATGACCTTGTTATTCCCCAATGTTTTGCTGAATTTGGTACTTTTTCCTGATTCTGAAATGAGACAATAGGGCTGGGGATGTAGCTTAGTGGCATAAGCAGTTGCATGGAAAGAGCAGGGTCCTCAGTTTAATTCCCAGTACCACAAATAGAAAGAAAGAAGAAATGAGATGAAATGAAGTGATAGGCCCTCAAAATGGTGAACTTCATCCTACCACCCAAGCTAAACTACTAGATGTCTAGTTTACAAATGCTTACTTTAAGAGTGAGCAAAAGGACTTCCCCCCATGGGAAGTTACACTTCTGCTTTTATTGCACATTTGGACACATTTCTGCTTCTGACTGCTATGCTCAATGGAGACCAAACCAAGGAAACTGTTCAATCATTAATATGAAGACTAATTCCCAGAATAATCCCTTTTGCTATGTAGCTCACCTGAGATAAGGTATTTACTGTTTGGCTCAGTACGTTGGAGGCCTAAGATCTAAACAGGCTTTGCTAATTTTATTTGCTTTTTTTTTTTGAACAGTGTGGTATTCCCCTCCTGATGACTCACTTTCAGTGGCCCTGGGTTGAGGAAACCAATGGACCACAAGTGATACTGTCTTGTTCTGAGTTTAAGAGTCCCTTATGTGACCACAGGTGTCTACTACTCAGTGGCCCATTGTAAGGCCCTCATACACTTGAAGGAAAGCTTTACTTGTGGTCATCTAAAATGCACAGTGTGTGTGTGTGCGTGACATTATTCTGTCACTACACGTGTTGATCACACACCAATGGCCAGGTGGTTATAGTAAATATGTTAGTTGAATCTCTCTTAACAAATGAGAAAGGGCGCTGTAAAATTTAAGCTATCTCTTCTCAAACTTTGTATTATAATACTTTAGACTGCTTTAAAAAAATCCCTCATACTTGAAGAACAAGACAAAAATGTCCACTGTCACCATTACTGTTCAATATAACACTGAAAACTTGATCCAGGGAAATAAGAGGAAAGAAAAAGGGATATATATATATATCCCAACACCCCAAAGTTAAAAGAGGAAAGGTTTATTTCAGCGCACAGTTTGCAGAGATTTCAGTCCTCAGTTACCTTTTCCCAAGGCAGGGCAGCGTGGCGAGGGGTGTGGCAGCACAGGAGAAATAGCACATTGTGTGGCAGACAGGGAGGAGCAAGCAGCAAGGAGCAACATCCTGCCTTCCCTCTCTCCTTTTATATTTCATCTAGGCCATAGGCCTACTGACTGGTGCTACCCACACCCGGGTGGGGTGCTTCCCAGCATTCACACCCAGAATAATGCTAAAGCGATCAGTGGATCAATTTAGTATCACACACACTCAATCATCCCACTATCACATTCCTGAGACACCGTCAGCTCTGAAAAGCCTCACCTGTGAGCACAGGGAGCTTTAGGGGAGAGACACCTACATGCAAGCCATGACATACTCTGAGAAAGAAGGTTGAAGAGTACATCAGAAAAATGAAAAGGTATCCCTGTTCCTGGAAGGCAGAGCCGATATTAGTGAAATGGCCACACTGCCAAAACTCATACATAGATTTAATGCAATGCCAATTAAAAATACCAACAGTATTCCTCTCTGCCTAGAAAGCACAATTCTAAAATTCGTATAGAGCAAGAAGAGAAGTGGAATAGCAAAGGCAATCCTGGGAAATAAGAGTCAAGGACAAGACATCATAATTCTCAGTTTAAAATTAATTTTCAAAGTTGGTATGATAAAAATGGCATGGTGCTGTCATCGAAACAGATATAATCAATGGAACACAACCATGGGTGAGAAACAGACCCAGGCACATTCAGCCATCTTATCTTTTTGATGAAAGAGCCAAAAACAAAACAAAAACAAAAACAAAAACATACAGTGGAGGAAAGACAGACTCTTTAATAAATGGTTCTGAGAAATCTGGCTCTTAACCTATAAAAGATAGAATCTAAGCCCCTATCTCTCGCCCTATACTAAACTAAAATCAGAATGGACCAAAGATCTAGGTATTAAAACAAAAACACTCGGGTTGAGGCCATAACTCATTGGCAAAAGCTCAGTGGTCCTAAATTCCATCCCTGGTACCACAAAAAAGAAAAGAAAACCAACCAACCAAAGAAACAAAACAGAAATACTCAATACACTGGGGGAAAATATTGGTAAAACTCTTGATGTCATAGGCATAGGGAAGGACTTCCTAAACAGAGCTTCAATTGTATAAGAAATAACATTAAGAATCAACAAAATGGTACAATATCAAATTAAAAAACACAGCAAAAATAACAACAGAGTGAAGAGATAACCTACAGAATGGAAAATATTTTACCAGCTATACCCGAGAGTATGTACATACCTAAAAAGATTAGATCCCAAAATAAAAGACCCAACCAAAACACGGGCAACTAAAATGAATTAACACTTCTCAGAAGAAGTAAAAATGGTCAACAAATACATAAAAAAGTGTCCAGCCATGTTTGGTTATTACAGAAATGTTAAGTTAAAACAGCATGGAATTTCCATCTTGCTCTAGAAAGAATGGCTATCCCTGGGAACTCAAAACACAAGAAATGCTGGTGAGGTCCCTGAGAAAAATGAACCCTTCCATATTCATCGTGGGAATGTAAACTATGGAAATCAGTATGGAGATTTCTCCAAAAAACTACAACTAGAAATTCCACTTGACTCGAGGTGTTATGATTTGGATCTAGAAGTCCACTCAAAGCCTTGTGCAGTCTCGGGGCTGGTTTCTGGAGTTTATGATTAATTCCCGATCCAATGCTGGGATGATGGGTGAGTGCTGCACGCACCCGGGGGCAGGTAGCCTGAATGCGATGCAAGGCAGAGGCTTTCTCTCTATCTCTGCTCCTCCCTCTTTGCTCTTGTTGTTTTTGCTGTTTTCAGGCACCTTCTGCCCTGTGCCCCTCTGCCTTGGAGCCAGCTGAGTATGGACTGAAGCCTCCATGAACTATGAGCCAAATAAACCTTTCCTTTCATAATTTTGGGTGTTGATATTTTGTCCAGGAATGAGTGAAAGGTAACATCCTCTTGGGAATGAGATGACCAAGAGATGAAGGTAGGAGGAAGGGAAGGGGATTAAAAAGAATTAAGATTTTTTATCTCTCTTCATGATGCAAGTGGCCATTATGCACTTCAAATATGCACCAATAAAAATTTAAAAATCTTAACAAAAACTCATACTAGATATCATCAAAATATGTTACATGCACATATGAAAGTGCCACAACAAATATTCTATAAAATTAATATGCACTAGTAAAAGAATCTGCCACACCCAGGTTTCACCTTGAATCAATGAAAAGGGAATTTCTACAGATGGTATCCAGCTTTCAACAATTTATTTATTTTGTGGTGCTGGAGATGGAACACAGAGCCTCAGGCCTGCGAGGCAAGCGTTCTGCAACTGAACTATATCTCCAGCTGTCGACATCAGTGTTTAAAAAAGAAAAACAAAGATTCCCTGAAGAATTCCAACATGCAGCCAAGTTGAGTGCCGGTGGCTTAGTGAGTTTCTGGGAAAATGGACCTGTCAGCCTTGTACCTGGACCCTTTCCCACTGTGACCACGGGTGCTGGGCGTGCATGGAGGCAGCAAGTGCGTGTTCTGCCTGGGTGGGAGGCTGGCTTTCAGTTTCTTTCCTCTGAAGGGTGCCATCTCAGGAGTACAGCTTCCTTGACTCATACCACTTTTTCTCTGTAAGGTGAGAATGCTGGAGCTACTGCTTCTGCTGCAATTTTGTGATGGACTGAATGTGGCCAACATTCTTTTCAGCCTCTCCTATCAAGACAAAGTGTTCATTTCCCCAGTCCTTGATGTAGCTGATCTTATGACTTCAGTGAAGCAAAAAGGATCTTGCAGTTATGAAGCCAAGGGTTCCATAACTTCTGCTTTTACTCCCTGTCGCATGCAACCAGAAGACAGCCATGTGAGGAAGCTGGACTCGACTCTTGCAGGATAAGAGGCCTCTGCAGCACAGACAGGGTGACCCAGCCTCAGTCCTTTGTCAGCAGCTCTTCTGAATGCTGTCACCTAAGTCCATGTGAAACCAGTAGAATATGTGTCCAGTCAACCCAGAGAGTTAGGGCCATGCAGAAATTGATGTTGTTTTCATAGGTAGTTCTTAGGTATAATTCTGCAGTTATATCTAGTATAATTGATTATAATATCTAGTATAATCTCAGGTATCTACCTGAAATAAATAAGCAAATTCTGGAAATTAACATCATGAGTTCAGTGCATGTACCATGAAGATGGCATTGCAGAGAATTGGAAATGTCAGTGGAAAAGACACTGACATCATCTTTTTTAATGTATTTGGTACAGGGTCTACAGGGTCTCACTACACAGATTGAACTCATAATGATTCTCCTGTTTTCAGCCTCCCAAGCACTGGGATTACAGGCACGTGCCACCATGCCCAATCTCAGTCACCATCTCAGCAAGGGGGTTGGGCCATTAGGGCACGTGGGATACCAAACCTGGCTGCTGTGCTCTGGCTAAGTAAGAGCTTTAGTCCACTGAGCTATCTGGTCCACCTGATGTCATCTTGATCAGCAGAAGCCACCCAGCTTTATTTTAAAGCACCCCAATGAGCCATTGATGTATAGTGGTTATCATGGAGTACACTTGATACATTTTTAAAGTTTAAAATAGGTGAGATATAAAACAAAACTCAATCATGGGGTATCTTCAAAACTAATCAGGACAAATATATACAAATTATGTATATGATTCCAGAATGCAAAATGGAAGTGTAGAGTATTTAAAAGTTTGAGTAGGATTTTTACAAGTTCCAGAAAATAATAACTTTGGGTGTTCAAGGAGTTGAACTGGGATACTTTTAGAAATTTGGTTTTGATATTATTTGTGCTCAATCAGTAAATACTTGCTTTTGAGTTCCCACAATGTGCAAAGTGTTTCACTGAATCCTAAAGGAGAGAGGATCATAAACTTAAGGAGCACATGTAGCATTTCTACCCAGTAATCAGGATTTTCCATGTTGGTAGGTGTTGTCATCATGCGTATCTCAAGCCTAGAGATGTGAATTCAGCTCCTGAAATGATCAGCAGTTCTTCAGCATAAAGAGGAGCCAGCATTCCTTTGGGATTTCTCAGGTGAAGTGGCATCCTGTATGTCAAGCTGTCACCTGGAGGGACTGTGACATTCTCCACTGAGGATGGAGTAGAGAAGGTGGGTCTTTTCAACCCTCAGTGTAGACAAGTGGCTTCCACCAGTGTCATCATAGAACTGGGTCATTGAGGAAACTTGACTTTGGGACAGCCTAGCTTATTTTTTAAATGAGTTTCTTATATTATATGCACATACATGCACAGACAGCTTGCCAGGGTGGTCGTAATAAAATAGTTACAAAATGTGTGGCTTGACCAACAGAAATGTATGTCACACAGTTTTGGAGTCTCAAAGTGACCAAGGTCCTTGCGGTTTGGTTTCTTCCAAGACCTCTTTCCTTGACTTGAAGGCGGCTGTCTTCTCACCATGTGCTCACATTCCTAGTGCGCCTCTGTGTCCAAACTTCCTCTTATAAAGGCATAAGATTGGATGAAAGCCCAGTCTTAAAGGTCTCAGTTTCACTTAATCACTTCTTTATTGGGGGAAGAAAGTTTCTGTCCAAAAGAGGAACAGAAGGGGACCTAGTGCATTGTCTAGGAACCTGCCTCTTCTTTTCTTTCTTTCTTTCTTTCTTTTTTTTGTGGTACCAGGGATTGAATTCAGGGCCTTGTGCATTCCAGTCAGGTGCTTATGCCACTGAGCTGTCTCTGTGGCTCTAAAGACACTGTCAGCAAATGCAGCCATATTCTGAAGAACAATAGGTTAAGCCTCCAACACATGAATTTTGAGGCGAACATAGTCCATATGCATGTACACACATATATATATATATATATATAGATATGTTTTCAACTGACCAAAAGAAAACCTACACTTGTTTCTCTGTCAGGGAGTTATCATCAGTCTCTACCTTGTGGGTGACCCTATGTTTTGACAGATAAAGGAAGACAAAAGCATGTGGTTTTAAGAAGTACCCATCAGGTTGAATCTCTGAAGGTGAAAGCCAGAAAGAAAGCTGAATTCTGGAGAGCACATGGTGGGCAGTGTAAACTCAAAGCCTCTAGTCAAAGTGCTAGCTCAGCCTGGTTCTGTTAGAAGAGGCATCAGGCTGTGCATTTCTGAGCAAATCAATGTGGACAGAACCCCCAACTTCTTGAGTAAGATTGCTTAAGTTCCTATTCAGAAATAATTGTCAAAGGGGAAATTACAGTTCTTTTTTTTTGGCGGCTCTTTTCTTCCTTCTTATTTTTAAAACTGCCTTTAATGTGATAGGCAGATAGGGGTTTTGCTTCCTTAGCTGACAGTCACTTTGGTTCCTGTTTTCTCTAATAGGAAGCATTTAAAATAAAAAGCCACGGTATCAGATGGACATAAGGAATGACAACCTATTTCTTAGCTGATGGGGAATTCTGCAAATAGGTAGAAAATCTGAGGATAGGAACTGAAGATGTTTGCAGGAGTCCATCAGCATGCAATAATTCCCTAGCCCAACAAACAGTATTTCAAAGTCTACTTAGTACTTGGGCCTGAAATGTCTTTTCCCGTGTGAGTTCACCCCCTTGTGCTTTGCTCAGCTTCCAAAGTGGAGGCCTGGAGGCCAGCCAGAGGGGGCTCCATACCACCCAGGAGGTGCTGGAGCCATCACAGCAGGCAGTAACATCCTCCTCCAGCTGCTGGAAGGGGGAACTGGGTTTCCAAAAGGAAATTTGAGAAGCCTACAGGGGACAAACACTGAGACAGTGTTGACGTCACTCTCCTAAAATTGGAATTTTCAACAAAAATGGCCTGGCCAAAATCTTGCAGTTTGTGATTCCAACAAGCAGAATTCAACATGAGGGGAGGGAGGGAGTGCTGCCCATGTCCCCATGAGAGTCTCAGATGAAACTGGGCACACCTGTAACCTCAGCAGGCTGGGAGGTTGAGGCAGGAGGATTGCAAGTTTGAGCCCAGCCTGGAGAACTTAGCAACTTGACAAGACTCTGCCTCAAAATACAAATAAATATACATATAAATAAAAAGGCTAGGATGGCAAAGGTCCTCTACCTTGAATGCACAGTGCTACACGTGCACACACACAGACACACACATACACACACACACTTAGATGGGACAGTTTCCTGAAGTTTTCAGTGTTATGGTTAATTTGCCTCCTTTCATATTTTTTGTTTTTGTTTTAGTCAGGAAGAGTTGAAAAGCACTGAAGAGGAAAGGGTCCAAGATCTTCTGCTGTCTTCCATCAGTAGTTCCGGACATCAAGACCTACACATTTTACTCAGAGCTCATTAAATGGTTGAAGTATGTAAATATTTCCGGTACTGCTTTCTCTCAATAGGAAAACCACCTTTGTCCCCTAAAAAGAGCCATATCTGGGACACTCCACTTCACTGAAGTCTGAGTCTTTTCTGTGACATGAAACGGGTTGGCCTGGGTGAGACCATCAGGGAGCAAGAGCTCTGCAAGCCTCGTGGAGCCTGGCCAGGTTCTCCCAGTGGTCTGTGTGTCCTGTTCCTATGCAGGAGGAATGTGGTCTCTTCTTATGTTGTAGACATATGCAAGGTGAAGGATAAAACTGACTTGCTTTTCTCCATATTTATTGCAAAACCATGTTGAATCTATTCTGTGATGCTGTTTGATTTGATATGAGACTATATAGCTATTTTACAGTCAACAGATTAAACTTTAATGGTGGCTAAAAAACTTCCCCTGGAATTTCTGACCCTCTGACTGATAAACAAGGCTGGGAATGCAGCCCCGGGATTATCTCAGGCAGTGCTTTGCTTTGTCCCTCTAGGAGGCCAGGGGCTGTGTCTCATTAAAGCTGATGTCCTCCCTCCCAGTTCCTGGCATTCAGCAGAGGCTTGATGAGGAAATGAGCTGCTGCCATCTGTGGGCACAGGCACACCTGACTGTCACTGTGCAGCTCACAGGGACAAAATGTCACACATGAGCTCATTTGGGAGTGGGCTTAGAGGTCAGAGGGAGGAACTGCATATCTGCTTCTGCTTCTGGAACTCTGGTACCAGCCCCTGCCCAGGTGGGACAGAAGAAGGTATTTCTTATATAGTGATGAGTCCAGCTTTCTCTGGGGTCCATCTTGGAAGGCACACTTTTTAGTGTGACTAGAGGAAAGGATTCCTTCCTACATAATGGGAAAAGAGGCCACAGAACAAGGAAAATGGCTATTTTCCCATTGTGTCTCTTGTTCGTTGACAACCACAGCACAAAGAGAAGCACTTTTGCTAGAAGTGGGGTCTTCAAAGTCTAGCGAAGAGCCAGCCTCTTTGAAGGGATGAGGAATTGAAACCCCACTTTTACTAGGGTTAGGCTTAGTGACATTGGACTACTTGTTTGGCATATATGATGACTGGGAGTTAAATTGCCTTCACATCTTTCTCAGAGCTGTATGTTTCAATAAGTATAATAATTTCAAAAGTTATTGATGGAAGAAACAAAACAGAAGCAAACAATCCATTCTTAGGAATTAATTTTTCCTTTTGCAGTGTCCAGACCTCTGCATCGTTTGTGGGCTTGGATATGAGGGTGCTTGTGTGGTGCCTGAACGCTGAGATGACCTGGAGAGATTTTTAATGATCCAGGGCCTGGCATGGACCCAGACCAATTATTTTTTGAATATTCATTTCTTCAATTTTCTCAGTATTTATTTTGAAAAGTCTTCTATCAGTATTTTTAAAAACTTCTCAAGAAATCCCAGTGTAAAATAATGGCATGCACAGGGTCTGCTATTGCCCTTAACTACAAAGGTTTTAATTGAAAAATAGGCCAGAAGTTTCTTTTACTTGGAAAAATTATATTTTGATTTTTCAAAATGTTCTCATCACTCAAAAGTTATTGATGAAAGTTCACTCTGAACTTTCCATTAATAAAAAAAAAGCAAACTATACTGAAAACACTTATGAGAAAATTCAGCCAAAATAGAATTTTCCAGAAAGTTATGGGCAAGTGAAAGAAAACAACAAAATATATCACTAAAAAAAAAAAAAAAAAAAAAAAAAAAAAAAAAAAAAAAAAAAAAAAAAAAAAAAAAAAAAAAAAAAAAAAAAAAAAAAAAAAAAAAAAAAAAAAAAAAAAAAAAAAAAAAAAAAAAAAAAAAAAAAAAAAAAAAAAAAAAAAAAAAAAAAAAAAAAAAAAAAAAAAAAAAAAAAAAAAAAAAAAAAAAAAAAAAA
>PVKA01007224.1:44898-79089 GCA_004027165.1 Ctenomys sociabilis | reverse complement strand
CACACACACACACACACACACACACACACACACACACACAGATGATAGGTCCTCCTTTAAAACTGGAGCCCAACTAATAATATCTCTCTCTCCCTTTCCACCTTTTTCTTTCTTTCTCTTTCTCTTTCTCTGTCTTTCTGTATCTGCCCGTCTCTGTATCTGTATCTGTCCCTGTCTCTGTCTCTGTCTCTTTCTCTTGTCCCTGTCTCTGTCTGTCTGTCTGTCTCTCTGTCTCTCTCTTTCTCGCACACGCTTTCTGTCTCTCTGTCCATAACCTTGCTATCTGTCCCTTCTGCTATATATAGTCACATATTACAGTCACAAGATTTTGAGGATTATGTAGTGAGCATCTTAATGATCTACTACTCCACTTCAGTTGAAAACATTTTCCTCTAAAATTTAATAGGCACTGCACAAAAATTTTTTATCCTCAATTATTATTTAGTTTGAAATTTATGCCAGTTTAATTTTATTTCTCTGTTGATAATTTCTTATCTCTCTTACAGATTTAAGAGAATGTCTTTATACTTTATTTGGACATCTAATACTCTAGGTTGTGGCTTTTCTTCAAGTTGTGCTATTTGAACATTCAAAAGACCCTAAAATATCAAAAAGTAAAAAAGATTTAAAAAAATTAAGATTTATTGAAAGCAAGCATTTATATTCAATTATTTGTCCAATCTTGCATAACTACATCTATTAATCTGATCAACAGATTTGTTGATAAAAATACATAATAGAACAACCATTGCTAATATACTATTGTTTTGAAAATCTGTACTGCATGTATTATTGTATGTTACCCTGTTTCTGTCTTTGTATCTGCTATTTGTCTTCCATTTTTTAACTCTTCAAAATAAAACAACTTAATTAAAAAATCTCTCTCTATTATATATATATACATATATATGTATATATATAATATATATATATATATATATATATATATATATATATATATATATATATATGGTCTATCTTTAGGTCAGAGAAATATTCTTCAGCTTTTTTTGAATGAATGGCCTGTACTCTTTTCATCTCTACTATTAGATCCATGCTTAAGGCACATAGTAAATGTTTGTGTGAGCGAATGTAAGGCTGGGTAACAAAAAAACAAAAAAACCCTTCTTTTAGGTACCATCTGAGCATGGCAAATCACAGAAGCTCTACGTGACTGAGACTGGATAATGAGCTCTCAGAACTCTCTCCACAGGGCAGTGTTAGGTACTTCCTACACCTCGATGAATGAGTATTTTTGCAACACAGGCCACAGACAAATACTTTTACCTAAAGTCAGTTTTCTTGTTCTGATGAGTTTAACAGCAAGGCAGGAAAAAATAAACAGAGCCTACCGTACGAGCTAACATTGTAATGAAGATCTAAGCTCGCTCGTTATCCCTTGACACAGTAGTTAGGAGGTACAGAGGGGACGGACTATTGCTGTTCTTTTGCGAACTCTGCAAGGAGAAGCAAGCAATTTGAATAAAATATCTGACAAATAAACTGTTGGGAATTTGTCAGAAGTGTGTTGCTGGTCTCCACAGGAAGTCTGCAAGGCGAGCTGAAGGCCGGTAATGATAAGGAAGTCTTTGGCAGGGCCCGGGGTACATCCCGCGCTGGGGAAGCTCCTCCCTTGAGCTCTATTCTCCTGTCTGTGCCGCCCCACACGGCAGCTGCTGACCT
This sequence comes from Ctenomys sociabilis, assembly GCA_004027165.1. Taxonomy (NCBI): domain Eukaryota; kingdom Metazoa; phylum Chordata; class Mammalia; order Rodentia; family Ctenomyidae; genus Ctenomys; species Ctenomys sociabilis. Next base: position 77,406 of record PVKA01007224.1, on the reverse strand, counting down.
CTTCCGGTCACAGGCTCAACCTCAAAAGAATTCAGCCAGGCTATTACCATGGGGTCAATTTTCCTGTCTGACTCATACTAACCTTTGCACCCAGATTCGGAGGCTTGAGTGATTTATGCCTTGACCAATTATTTATTTTCAAAAGTACCTGTGTTCTACCCTCACCACAAAGAATTCTATGTGGGAAAAAAAGGCCATTGTTTAGAAATCCACCTTTACAAAGAACGATGAAATTAGATTATTACTTTCAAGGTTATATTTTAAATTTAAAAAGCCTCCATTGATCAAATAAGTTGCTTCATTATTTAGAATCTTTTAGACCATATATAGGTTAAGAGCTTATTTCAACGTGATTGTTAAATAAAAATATAAAAATTTGGGTAAAAATTATGGTGGAAACATTTAAAGTGATTTAAAACGTCTTATGATTTAAAGCGAAAAGTTGAAAAATCTCTATATTTAAACTGTTCATGTACTTATGATAAAGAGGGAAGGTTATACCATTCTATACAGTAAAATAAATGTACCTTCTATTTGTATTTTTTTTTAATTTTTATTTTGTTGAAGTACAAATATCAATGAGACAGTTTTAAGATACCTTGTCAAGATGGATTTGATAAATTAATACATTGCAAACTGTTTTCATAATGTTTTGGTATCATAGAAGGTGCATACATGGTATTATACTTATAGGCATTATTATAGCATATGTCTCTTATCAGTAAATTAAGAGAATGTGGCTGTTTGTGTATCTTATTTTTTATACCCAAATTACATCAAAGATTCAATAATTAATACTTTCTACCTTGTTATTTTCCTAGTGGCTGTCTATAGTACTAGAAGCCAACATAATATCCTGTCCAACCACCATTAGTGCAAATCTTGCCTCTCATAGGATTATGTAGAAGCACAGCGTTATCTATCCCAACTGTACTGTCCATACACACACATCATGCTTCTACCTTTCTATACCCCTTCCTTTGTCGTACCTTCTATTTGAATGACCAGATTGCAGTCTGTTCACAAGGAACAATTACTCCACTGTTGTTATCAACAAAGCAAAACTGAAAAATGCTGGTGAGGATGTTGAGAAAAGGAGCACTTGGCCTTTCAGTGGGAATCTACATTAATACAGCCGTCATGGAGAACAGTGTGGAAGTTCCTTAAGAGATGAACATTAGCTCCGTCAGATAGGCCAGCTTCCGAGTTTCATGTGTCATCCTCTTTGGATAGCTCTCCTTTATATTATTGCCTTTTATTCAACAAGGAGGTAACAGTGTTAAAGTACTGGGATACCAAAAGGGCCCAGTACCTGTGATTCACCGGCTATATGCTTTGTTTAGCCTTAAGTTACAGGATAGTCCACAAGTAACTTATATGGTGTCATTGCATGGTGACATTTGAAGTAAAAAGATTTATGCCAAATTAATTGACAATTGGTTGCCTGAAGAAGCATGAAAAAGTCAGCAAAACTTACACTTTCGTATTTTGGTGGTACAGATACTATGCTATGCTAAAGAAAAATCATGCACAAGTGTACATAGTTTAGAAAGAAATAATACAAATAATTTAGTCTTACCTTTTAATTGGTCTTGTTATGAGATGGAATGTCCTGCAGTTTAAGTTTTGATTATGCAGAGAGCTGGGGTCTCTGTCTCGGGCCCAGGCTTGCAGTGTCACCTGCACTGATCATTAGCGTGCACAATAGCAGGTTTGGAGAAGTACGAAGCAAATCCCTTCCTTTTCATTTATATCAGGGGCTTACGAGACCACTGTGTCACATATGTTTCCAATTAATCTCCTGCTAGGCTATCTGATTGAATTGCACAATTACTGAGATATTTTGAAGGCTTAAGTAATTTGTGGCATAGCCATAGGTTAAACACTGTTGAACCATCGAACTTGTAATATACGTTTAACATAAACAAATCATTTCACAGACACAGGCCTGGCTAATGGGATGCCCTAACAGGAAGGCAGATGCCTTTGCCTTATTTTGTCCTTACACCCAAAACACTATAGTGCTTAGTTTTAATACTAAAAATAAGGTACCAGGGGGAAATTTCCATTTATTACAGTATAGACAAACAATCTGAATAATTCAGGCTATGTATACAGAGAACAAAGTGAGGTTCATATTTTATAAATATTCATGATTAATGTGGGTAAGCAGTCTGGATAATTCAGAAATTGCACTCCCCCTGCACGGTTCAGTTTGCTAGGCAAGGGAGAACCAAATTATCAGATAATTATGACATCTTCACTTCACTACTAAGTACAAAACCAAAGAGGGGCAATGCCTCCTTACTCTTAGCCTAACTCAAGCCTTTATTGCAATTTGATGATGTGAGCTTGTATGGTCTGAGGCACAAAGGAGACGATGCACAGACTCCAAATTCCTGTTGTACAGTTTAGACACGGTGCTGCCCTTTCCCCTTCTTATTCTCACATGCTGCCCTCTGCCCTTGGCACAGATGGTGCTCGTGGGAGCTGGCCCTTTGGCCTCATCTCCCTGCAACTTCATCCAGTTAGGTGAGTCTAGCACCTTAAGAAACTCACTCAGAAGACAGTGGCTATTCCCAAGCAAGGAACTGAAAGATTTCCTTCGAAAGGACATTCTAAAAAAGAGTTGTTTTGTAATTATCAATGTGGCAGGAAAGGAAATAACAGAGGGACATCTAAGATTTCCAAAATTTTTTTAAAATCTGTGTTTCTAGTTACCTCTACTCCTTTCTTTTTTAATCATTAATTCTCTTTAAACAATGTTAACAACCACTCATACAGAGAAGGGATCATAAGAAACCATGGGTTCAGAACATCTGACAGAAAGGGTCAGTAGCTTAGCCACATTTCTCTTTTCATTGAGACAAAATATCTGATACCCAGTGTTGAAGGAGGAAAGGTTTATTTAGCTCACAGATAGCAGAGGTTTCAGTCTCTAATCAGCTGGCTTCAAGGCAGGGTGGCTTGCAAGACAGGCTTTGCAGAAGAGAAAGTTTGTGGCAGCAGAAGACAGCAAGACCATGGGAATGACCCAGCTCTTTCTATCCCATAAATGTCCCATCTGGCCTACGTAGCGTGGTAGTACTCACACCCTGATCCTAGTGCTCTCAGCCCTTGCACTGCAGCAGCAATCAGTTCTAGCGCCTACATGCAAGCTCCTGCTGAGACACAAGCCCTGACAGTCAGGATAATGAACGTTGTTCTCAGGTCTAAGCCTTGCATTATGTTTACAGCATATCAATGGGCAGCCGTTTCACATGGAAAATGCGGCTTCTCACAAGCCCTTGGGCCTACAGTGATTTTCTTTCGGAGTCTTTCAAGTTTCACAGATCTCTCGCAGTTGCCAAAGCAGGAAAAAAATAAAAGAAAGAAAAAAAAAACATAACTGGGTAGTTTGATAATTTAGAGGAACAGAGCTACCCGTCTGTGGCGACACTAAGCTGCAGTAAGTGCAGGGACAGCATTAGGACTTCCTTTTTGTTGGCTTCCACACTGGGGTGGCAGAACTCTGCTGTTTTCTTACAAGAGCAAGCTAGCTTGGCCTTTAATACCTGTTTCTTTGGTAGTTTAGGCTTCGCTCTTCAGCAGTGACTACACTAGGGCTCCCTAATAGGTTCATAAGAAAGGAATCTGTTTAATTTCTACCAAGTTCAGAGGTTTCTCTTTGAAGTTGGTAATGACCGAGGGAATCAGGATAGAAGGCTAAGAGTAAACCTGAGTACCTGGATGATACCGACAACTCTTTGTTTCTAGGTCTGTTTCCAACTGTAGAAAGTTCTTGGAGGACAAGACCATGCCCCTCTGTGGGTGATCATCCCATCTAGCATAGGCAAGAGAATTGTTACCACCCTCTGCTCAGCACTCCTCTTGCTACCTGTCTTCGCTGCTGCTCTCCAAGGGCAGATCAGTTCCTTGTGTGTTTGAGTTTATAGCATCAATTGGGCCACATTGATCATCCACCTCTGCAGGATAGGAAGTGAAGTGGACCAGTCCTGGGCATTAATAGGCGGGGAGCTGCCAAAAGTCAATGCCTTGAAGCCAGAGAGATAAATGCTCAAATGATAGCGGGCAGCATATTTCTTCACTGAATATAGATCTCTGTTCAGGCACGTGAATCACTGACTGAAATACAGAGCGTGTACATGTTCTATTATCACACAGAAAGAAAGATACAGAAGTTATTCTTTAATTCTTGGATATGTTACAAATACACACATGGGTGCCAGAAATAAAATTTTATATCATTAATGCAAAGCTCACCAAGAGCCTTTTCATCCATTCATTTACTCTTCTATTTGTGCTATGCAGTACGGAAAGACCCACACACTACCAGGTACTCTACAATGACATCAGGCTGAAGCCTGCTGTTCCTCCTGGATGGAACAGGCTCTGTCAAGCGGGGGGTGGGGGTGGGGGGGAGGGTGACTGGCACAGACCCACCGTGCCCGCATTTAAAAGACCTTTATACAGCTTAGTGCTACACTGTCACTCTCCAGAAATTCTTGTAAATTTTTAAACATAAGGACTTCGATTTTCATGCTGCAGTGGAGGCCGCAAGCTATGTAGCTGATCCTGCTGAGTCAGGGTGAGGAGGTGTGAATCGCAGGGAGCCAAAGTTCCAGTGATCCTGAAAAGGCAGTGGATACTAAGACTGTAGATGAGTAGTCCACTGGGCTTTTCAAATCTTAGTATTCTGAAAGTGTGTGAGCTGCGATTGAACTCTTGGGTAAGGGGTAGGAGATCTGAGCACCAGAAAAGCAGAAGAGTTTCTCATTCAGTGAAAATCTGAACTCTTGAATGTGTGATTTAAATACTTTTAAAATCTAAACTATAAAAACAAGGATCAGATATAAAAGGCATAGCCGCTGAAATCATTCCCTATCCCTACTTTTATTTATTTTATCATTAAACGTTGGGCCAGCAAGATAGCTCAGCTTTCTAAGCACCTCCTTAGGCAAGCACAGGGACTGGGGTTCAATCCCTGGCACCACCTGCCATGCAAGCCTTTCCCTCGGTGGGGGGTAAGCTGGCCACAGAGACCAGGTGTGGTTACGCGCGCCTGTAATCCCAGCACACTGGGGAGGCTGAAAACAGGAGGATCACTACGAGTCCGAGCTGTGTAGTGAGATCCCATACATAAAAATAAATAAAAAATAAAAATAATAATTAAAATATCATTTTGTTTATTGTTATTATATTATACTAGTTTCTAGTCCATACATATATAGAAAAAATACATAAATTTTCCCACTTGTCATCTAGCTTCAACACATGCTTTGTCAGTCTTCTATTGATTTCCCTATTTTTGTTGAAGCACTTTAATTCAAATTGTTCTATTTCAACTACATATATTTTAGTACAAAAGCCCAAAAGATAAAAGTTCTCTTAAAACTATTATTCTGTCAATGACTGCTCTTCTTGTGTTACTTCAATTTTGATTTGAATATAGAAGTAAGATCATTAATACATGTGTAGTTGTACCTGTTTTATTCACTTAGCTATCCTTGAGGTTCATCTACATAACCACCAAAGACAGAATTTTCTCCTTCGGTACATCACTGCCTGTGCACATGCGGTGTATATGTGAGCACATCATTCTTTCTCCATTCTTCTGTTAAAGATGGGCCCTTACGTTGTTAGATATTTTGAACATTATAAATACTGCTGAAATAAGCATCATTATTCCACATATTGAATACATTCCTTGGAATATATGTTCAGAAGGAAGGTTGTTGATTATCTGGCAGTTTTATGTTTAAGTTTTGAGGAATTTCTCTAATGTTTTCATAGTGGGTGGAAATTTTTATTACATTTATTAATTTTCTGTATTTAGTACAGGGTCTACAGGATCTTACTGCACAAATTAGTCTCATAGTGATCCTCCTGTTTTTCACCCTCTGAAACCCTGAGATTACAGGCATGTGCCACCATGCCCGGGCTCAATTGCCATCTCAGCAAGCCCTAGGGGTGGAGCCGGCATAGCAGGCCAGGGATCAAACCCCCAGCTCCTGCATCTGTGTAAGCAGGCATTTTAATCAGCTGAGCTACCTGGCTGGTCCTATGGCTGGAAAATTTTAGATTCCCAATAGTAGGCAAGGGTTCCTTTTTCTCCACATCCTCATTGACCTCTTTTTAACCATCCAGAAGAAAAGCTGATTAGTATCCTGCAGCAAATGCCATTCACTTTGCCTTATCAGACTCAATTGATTTTAGTTGCTGTTGTACGTTTCCTTTTGTATTTCTGCTTTTCACTTGTTATACTAGGGAGACTATGTAGTATTTACACATGTGTGTCTGGTTTATTTCACTTATGAGTATATGTTCAAGTGGCATCCACTTCAGTGTAAATGCTTCAAACTTATCATTCTTAATAGCTGAGTAATACTCCATTATATAGAAATACCACATCTTTTTCAACCATTCCTCATGTGATGGACATCTTGGTTGTTTCCAAGATTTTGCTATCACACATTGGGCTGCTATAAACATAGGTATACATATATCCCTATGATACAATGTTTTCAGATCCTTTGGGAAAATTCCCAGTAGGGGGATAGCCAACTTGAATGGGATCTCTAGTCCTACTGTTTTGAGGATTCTCCACACTGACCTCCACAATGGTTGTACCAATCTACATTCCCACCAGCAGTGGAGAAGTGTTCCCTTTTCTCCACAACCTCTCCAACATCTGTTGTTGGTTGATTTCCTTATGATAGCCATTCTTTCTGGAGTGAGTTGGTATCTCAATGTTGTTTTTATTTGAATTTCACGAATGGTTAGCTATATGGAGCATTTTTTCATATATTTATTTGCTTCTTAAATTTCGTCCTCTGAGAAGTATGTATTCATCTCAGATGCCCATTTCTGAATTGGGTCTTTAAATTTGAGGTCCCTGTTTATCTTTATATCTATAAAGAGCAGACTTTTGTCTGATTGCTGATTAGTTAGGATTTTTTCAAAATTTGTGGATTGTTTTTTCACTTGACAATTTCTTCTGACGTGCAGAAACTCCTGAAGAGTTGATCCCAGTTGTTGATTCATGCAAATGTTTCCCATGCAAATATATGTTGGTTCATGAACTCTGTACCTACCACTATGTCTTCAAGAGTTCCTCCTACTTTCTCTTTCAATGTTTAGATTTTTAATCCATTTTAACTTTAGCTTCGTCCATGGTGATAGACCTGGGTCAAGTTTTAATCTTCGTCATGTAGAAAGCCAGGTTTTCCAGCACCATTTCTAAAGAGGCTATCTTTCTTGCAGTAATCTTGTTTGGCCCCTTTGTGTAAGATCAGGTGGCTGAGTGTTTGTAGATGTATCTGTGTCTTCTAATCTATTTCTTTGATCCTCGGGTCTATTTCTTTGCCAATACCATGTTGATTTTATCACAGTGGCTTTGTAGTGTAATTTCAAGTCAGGAATTCCTTTAATATAAAGGAATTGTGAAACTTCCTGCCTTGTCTTTAGTGGTCAAGATTGCCTTTGTTATTGTAGGTCTTTTGTGGTTCCAAATAAATTTTAGGAGTGATTTCTCTAGGTCTGGGAGGTAAAAGTTTGGTAGAGATTGCATTAAAGCTGTTCAGAAATTTTGGGAGTATGGCCATCTTCATGATGTTGGTTCTTCCTATCCAGGAGTATGGAATATTTTTCCATTTTCTGAAATCCTCTAAAATCTCTTTTCTTAGGATGCTGTAATTTTCTGTGAAAAGATCTTTGACTTCCTTGGTTAAGTGAATTCCAAAGTATTTCATTTAGTGTGGAGCTATTCTAAAAGATACTGTTTCTATTGTTTCCCTCTCAGTGTGGTTGTTATCTGTGTAGAGGAATGCTTTTGACTTTTGAGTACTGACTTTGTATCCTGCTATGGTACTGAATTTCCGTATCAATTCTAGTAGTTTCATTGGTAGGTCCTTCATTTTTTTCTACACCTATTGCCCATTTATAAGCCTTGTTTTTAAAATGCTTGTTCAGATCCATAATGCATTTTATAGTCAGGTTCTTTTCTTCTGATTAGTTGAGCTCCTTATATATTTTGGGTACCAATTCTGTCTACAGTGAATGGTTGCCAAATACTTTCCCTGAAACCATAGGTACCTCTGCACTCTTGATTCTTCCTTTGATATTTGGAAGTTTTTTATTTGATGTAATCTTATTTTGACTGTTTCTATTTTTGTTGCTTGGACTTTAGGCTTAGAACTAACAAATGATTGAACAGACTATGTTTGTGAATCATTCCTGCTATGTTTTCTTCAAACATCTTATGCTTATGTCCTCACTCCATTTGGAATTATTTTTGTGTATGATGTGTGATATGAATTCAGCATTATTATTTTGTTTTACAAGAGATGTGCAGTTTTCAGGTTACTTATTGCACAGATAGGTCTTTCTCAAGTATGCAATATTGGCACCTTTGTTGGTTAGTTGACTATTCATTTGTGGATTGATTGCTGCTGTTTTTAATCCCTTTTCTTGGTTTAATGAGTCTGTTTACAAGCCAATACCATGCTTTTTTGATTTTTCATAATAATAATTTATTTTAAAACCAGATAGTCTGATATCTCCAGCTCTGTCCATTTTGCCTAAGATTTCTTTGGTCATTCAGGATCTTTATTGATTTTATATGTATTTTAGAAATTTTTATTTTTGTGAGAAATATCATTAGAATTTTGATAAGGTTTCTATGGAATCTGTAGATTACCTAGCAAAAGCATTTTAATATAAAGTCTTTAAGTCTATGAATATAAGATTTTATTCCACCTAATATTCTGTGTTTCTGTTTCATCAATATTTCATAGTGTTCAATATGCTGATATTTTACTTCCTTGCTTAATTTACATCTATCTTATTATACTTTATTGACCCTATTTATTTTTATTAAAATATGTTTCCATTATAAATAGGATTATCTTCTTAATTTTCTGTCTGAATAGTTCATTGTTGGTTTATAGAAATGTCATTGATTTTCAAGTGTTGATTTTTTTATCCTGAAACTTTAATGAATTCACTTTTCTCATTTCTCAGTTCTAACATATGAATACGTGTGTATGTCTAACCTCCAGATTTATCTACATGCAAGTTAGTCAGCAAACAGACAATACAAGATTTTGTTTTAAATTTTTCTTTGCATGTCTTGTACATCTTTTTCTTACCTAAACTTTTTCAGTAGGACTTCCAGCTCTACAGGATGCAGTGAGATGAATATCTATTTTTTAACTATTTACTGTGGACTATGATATTAGCTATAGTCTTGCTATAAATGTTTTGAGGTACATTCCTTCTATACTTAATTCATTGAAAGTTGTATCAAAAGGAAGACCAAATCTTTTTGAGGGTTTTTCCTGCCTACATCAGAATGATAACTTTGTTTACTCATTATTTTCATCTAAGTGATTTATCAGATTATAGATTCATATATGTTGTACCACTTTTGGATTTCAGAGATGAATTTCACTTGAAAGATCCTGTGAGTATACTTTCAAAGTCAGTTTTCTCCTATTTTGTGGAGAATTCCTGTGTTCACATTCATTAAGCACACAGCCCTGTAGTTTTCTTTTCATGAAGAGCTATTTTCTGGCCATGGTATTGGCACAATGGCCTTCTAAAATGAGTTGAAAGTATTTCCTTCTCTTTTTTTTTTCCCTTCTCTTTAATTTTTGAAAAATTTTGATAAGGATATCAGCTCTTCATTACATGTTTGGTACAATTGAGGCAGGTATGGACCCTTCACATGTCCAGCATTTTTTCACAGAAGAATTTTTGTTATTCATTCAGACTCCTTCCTCACTATTTGCTCAGGTTCCCCTTTTCTACATGACTCACTTCTAAGCAGGCATACTTTGCTCAGAATTTTTCCTTTTTTTCAGTTTTCCAGTGTGTGTTGATAGCAGTTTCACGATTCTTTGTGGTTTTGTGTCATCAGTTATAATGTGTTTTTTATAATTTCTGATTTTTGAGTTTTCATTCTCTTTTGTTTATCTAGGCAAAGGTTTGTCTCTTCTAAGATAACTTCTTTCCCAGCCACTTTTTCGAATAATAAATTGGTACCTTAGCAACCTCTAGTGGTGACCAATGAGGCTTCTTTTTTGATACAATTATAAACTTGGGGATTTTAGAGCTATGTGATAATGTGTCCATTGTAGATATTATCATCTGACATGCTCTGATCAGCTTCTCTGTTGCTAGCAGGAGCCTCTCAAGTCAGCCTCTTTCTCCTGTTCGACATGTCTGTAAAAGTTGAAGATATTCCTCTATTTCTCACATAGAAAAATATATAGATTTATCTTGTATCTTTTCTTTCCCTGTCCTGGAATTTTATATTTCTTCAAAAACTCCCTCAACATCCTTAAGGAAAGTTGTCGTAACAGAGCTTCATCTCTTCTCCTTTTTGACTTGTTTTGCCCAACGATGGTGGAACTAACTTGGTGCCCTTTATGCATTAGTGTATTAGTCCATTCTGCATTACTCCTATGAAATACCTGAAATGGAGTAATTCTGTTAAGAAAAGAAGTTTATTTTATCTCACATTTCTGGAGGCTCAATTGCAAGTTATCACACTGGGTGATGGGATACTTGCAGGTAGACATCTGAACTAGTATAGAATATCGCATGGCAAGAGAAATGGAGTACATGTTCATGCGTGTCTTCTGATCTCTCCTTTTTTTTTTTTTTTTTACAAAGGTACTTACAGGAAATCTTAGGAATTCCAACCCAATGGACCCTCTGATCATCAAAGGCTCAATCTCTAAACATTGTTCAGATTAAATTTCTGATCATTTAATAATTCACAGTGAGAATTAAATTTAAACACATGACCTATTGGGAAGAACTCTACATCCAAACTCTAGCAGTGAATATGTCATTAGGATCGTCTGATCAACATTCTGGGCACAGGGTTAGAGGAAGAGCTCCAACTGCCTTTCAGCAAGATGTGGTAGGTTATGCACCAGTAACCTATTCTGATACCTTAGAGGCTTAATACACTGATAGTTTATGTCTAGCTAATGCCATAAATTCACCGTAGGTTAGTGGAGTGTATGGTTCTCATGATCTCTCAGAATCCAGGTATGCCCCATCATATTTTCCTGTATCCTTTGAAATACAGGTCTCCTCTCTTATGTATGTGGAGGAAGTGATACTTAGTCACTGAAAATTTAATGCCTTGATGCTGAAGTGGTACAAGTCAGTTCATCTCACAACCTAGTATGTTATGATATGATTTCAGCTAAATACAAGGTGATCAGAATACGCAACTGTCTCATAAACTAAGAAGAGGAAAACTGGATAAGGACAAACATTAGATGCAGTATAGAAAAGTTAACTTAAACTGAGTTTACACAGGAGAACCATCAGAGAAGAACTGAAAACCTATGCAAAATAATCTCTGTGAAAACAGAAAGATTTCAGCTGTATGAATATAAACAAAAAATTATTGGTATGTAGATTTTCCATTTTGAGTCAATCTCCTAAAATAATTAGATTACATTTTTCCTTGCAAACTAATTCACTAATTTAAAAAAATGATATTTAATTATTCAGCATTCCGCCACTTTTTAAAGAAAATGAAACCTATGTGTAACATAACTAACAAAGCAGATATGGGTTGAATATATCATATCTGAAATGCAGAGGAAAAGTTTTGGTAGTTGTATGTTTTGGGATTTTGCAACATTTGCATAACATAATGAAATATACTGCATACTGAACAGAAAATAAACATGAAATCCATGTGTGCTTCATGTGTGCCATAAGGAAATTTTACATAACGTTTTAGTGCACCTATATTTTAGTTATAACACATCACAAAAGGTCAGGTGTGGAATTTTCTGCTTAGGACATGTTACTCAAAAACTGGGGAGAAGGAACATGTAGACAAATGCCCTTTGTGGGGGACTGAGAGCTGAGACTTCCAAGCTTCCTTCTTCTCCATCTCAACCCCATTCAATGGTTCTTGAGGCAGTGCCAATAAAAAACAAATTTCTCTGATATCATGACAGATAATTCTTGACCTCTTGATTCTCCACCCTTGGTAGTAGTCAGTAGTGTGCCTCTGTGACATATTTGAAAACTTCATGTAGAAATATGTCAAATCACCATTATATAAAGATGGAGAGTACAATATAGAAAATTCATTGTGTAAGTGAAGAAGTGGTTTGAATATTACCTTCTGAGACCACTTTGAATCATGATTATTTTCACTATAATAATCCCATAAAAGGGCTGGTGAGAGAGCTTAGTGGACTAAGCCCCTGCTTAGGCAGGCACAAGGACCAAGGTTCAATTTCTGGCACCACATGTCATGCTGGCTCCACCCCTGGGGTGAACCCGTCACTGAGTCCAAGCTTGGTGGCGCATGCCTGTTATCACAGTACTGGGGAGGCTGCAAACAGGAGGATCATTGTGAGTCTAAGATGTGTAGAGAGATCCTGTACCAAATACATAATTTTTTTAAGTTATAAAAAATTAAAAGGAGAAAAAGAGGCATTAACTGTTCTTTTCAGTAGACCAGCAGAAATCAGCTGTATAATTATCACATAAATACATGTATGTACACATAAATATAACTTTCTTTTCTTTCTTTCTTTTGGTCTTCTCATCTAAGGTTTCCTTCCCATTGAATAGATGCTTTCCCTTTCAGAGTAGTTATTGTACCTTTCAGATTTTATTTACTTTTTCAGGTTTTCTCACACTATTGTGAGAATATGATGTCTGTGCATACAGATCTGACTTATTTCACTTACCAATACAGTCTCAATCCATTTACCTATAAAAGCCTTGAATCTATCTTTTCTACAGCTGAGTAATGCTCCATTGGGTAAAAGTACCACATGCTTTTATCCAATCCTAAGGTGATGCGCATTTTGGTCTCCAAGATTTAGCTATGACAAATTGCACTGCTATGAACATGGACTCACATATATTGCTGTAGTGTGATTATTTCAGTTCTTTTGGAAAAATACGTGGGTGGGGAATAGCTGGGTTCCTCCAATCTTAGCTTTCTGAGGAACCTCTATACTGATTATCATAGTGATTGTACCAGTCTGCACTCCCACCAATAGTAAAGAAGGGTTCCTTTCCTACCACAGCCTCTCCAGCATTTGTTATTGATGGCTTTCTTGATGATAGCCATTTTTTCTGGCATTAGATGGAATTTCAGCATAGTTTTAGCCAATGATGTTAAACATTTTTTCATATTCTTATTGCCATTTGTATTTCTTCATTGTGAAGTGTATATTCATCTCAGATGCCTATTTCTTGGATGGGGTCTTTGAAATTTGGAGGTCTGATTGTTTTTTAGTTTTTTATATGTTCCAGATAAAAGTCCTTTTCTGAGGGACAGCCAGCAAAATTTTTGCCCAATTCATGGCTTTTCTCTTTATTCTGTTGGTGCTTTCTTTTGATGTGCAGAAACTTTTCAAAAACATGAGATCCCAATTGTTGATTCTGTGAAGTACTTCCTGTGTAGTTTGGTTTTGGCTTATAAACTCTCTACCTTCCCCAGTGTTTTTAAGATTTCTACGTATTTTTCTCCTCCACAATATTTCATGTTTTAGTTTTAATATTTAAATCATTTATCTGTTTTGACTGTAGTTTTATGTTTATTGATAGATATGAGTCTAATTTTAGGCCCTGGCATGTGGAAAGCCAGTTTTTCCAGCACCATTTATTAAAGAGGCTATTTTTTTTACAGTGAATATGTTTGACCCCTTTGTCAAAGATAAGGTGATTGAGGAGTGAGTTTGTAGTTGTGTCTGCATCTTGTAATCTGTTTTATTGATGCTCAGGTCTGTCTTTATGTCAGTACCGTGCTGATTTTATCACAGTAGCTTTGTAATATAATTTCAACTCAGGGACTATGATGCCTCCTGGCTTTGTTGCCCATGATTGCTTTTGCTATTCAATGTCTCTTCTGGATCCATATAAATTTTAGGAATGTTTTCTCTAGATCTGTGGGTTATGTTAATGGTTTTTAATCAGAATTTCACTGATCTGTACAACAATTTTGGGAGTGTGGTCACTTTCGCAATGTTGGTTCTTGTATCCAGGAGTGTCTCAGTCACTTTTCACTCATGGCTGAAATCCATATCAAACAATCAAAACGAAAGAAGGAAACATTTATTTAGCTCACAGTTGGTGGAGGTTTCAGTCCGTACTCTGCTGGCTCCAAGGCAGAAGATAGCAGTTGATGGCAGCAGAGAACAGAAGAAGGAGCAGCAGCTGCAGCAGCTGTCAAGGCTTATTCACTCATCCTTCTACACTCAGTGTGAAGACTGGAGCTGCACAGTGAAGATCAGAGCTCCTCTGAAGTCATACCTCTGTGAGGATCAAGCTCCTTCAACGTGGCATGGCTGCGAAGTGGTGGGGCGAAGATCAGAACTCCTCCAAGAAAGTGGGGCACAGAAGCCTTCATCAACTCCTGTATACACTCTTTTAGTGCTGAGTCACTCTAGTTGGGCATTCCCCACCCTAGGGCGGGCCCCCATTCCCTAAGTAAGGAATCACCAAGCTGATCCATGTCAAGTTGACACAGTGTATCAACCACTACAAGGAGCAAGGAATATCTTTCCATTTTCTGGAGTGAGATAGAATCTCCGCATTGTTTCAATCTGCATCTCTTGAATGTTCATTGATGTTGAACATTTTTTCAGAGCACTGTAACTTTAGATAAATCTGTATGGATCTTTTACTGCCTTTGCGGCTTGATTCCTAAGTATTTCTTTTTCAGGAGTGCTACTGTGAAACGTGTGGTTTCCCTTATTTCTCTCTTGGTGTGTTCATTGTTTGTGTGTGGAAATGCTATTGATTTTTGAGTGTTGACTTTGTATCCTGCTTTTGCACAGCAAACAAAATCACCAACAGAGTAAAACAAACTCACAGAGTGGGAAAAAAATCTATCCAGTTGTTCTTCATACTAAAAAAATAATATCTAGAACATATAAGTAATTTTTAAACATGAGGCCCTCTAAATTTAAAGACCCAATCCTGAACTAGGCATCTGAAATGAATAGCTACTCCTCAGAAGACTAAGTGCAAAACTAAAAAGAAAGGACATGTTCAACATTGATGAGCATTCAAGAGTTGCAAATTGAAACAATTTGCTGACATTCTATCTCATTCCAGAAAGACTATCATCAAGAAACTGTGCTTTTTATACATAGTGGAATGCTACTCAGCCACAAAGAGGGTAAACTTAGGAAATTTATAGCTCAATGGATGGACCTTGAGATCATATTCTTAAGCAAATTTAATCAGTCCATTAATTAGATATGTGTAAATATTGCTCTGTTTCTCTGGTGTGAGAAACTGAAAGTATAACAAGAACCAAAATGTATGATAGATATTGTGAAACAAGAAGGAACATTCAAAGGGAAAGGAGAATTTCAGAATGGATAAGGAAGTGACAATAAGAAAAGAAGGATAACATGGAAACAAAGCTTTACAAACAAGGAAAGGAAGAAGGACCGAAGGAAGGGGTGGAGAATGGGAAAAAAGAAGAACTGAGGTATATCATGTCCAGGTATATGTTCCCTAAGATGAATGTTATCATTACGGATATCTAAATTGTTCCAATGAACTTAATATATAAAAAATATAAACTGCAGGGGCAAATGTTCTCAGGTACTCAGAGGAAGGTACTTGTGCCAGAATGGAAATTCATAAAATGGAGCCAGTTTACTTATCTGTACTTTTCTCACTCCTGCAAGCAAGAGGCAACAATGAAACTTCAACTTCCTGGGGTTTTGTCTACGTAGAAAAAACAAGTATACAAAGCTGGAATGATTTTTTTTACAAGCAGAATATATTTATTGAGGGAAAGAAAGCTCCTATCTGAGAGAGAGAGAGAGAGAGAGAGAGAGAGAGGATGAGTGTCCAGAGTGGGTGGTCCCCCTGGAGCGATTATTTTTCATAAGAAATTGTGGCAAGGATGTCTTGTAAATTGTATGCCTCATGAGCAGTGATTTTCTCTAAGCCACAGGAATGATCAAGAGTGTTGGGCCACTTTTATCCTGATTCTTTTGAGGTAAACTTAAGAATAAGACTCTATACAACAAATACACTACTCACTCCACTTTTAGGAGTTGTTCCCCATGAAAAGAATGAGGACAAGAGACACAAATGGGAGAAATGGTAGATCAAATATATTTTCAGTCTCTAATACTTTGCAGGCTCTTCAATGATGAAACAAAGTGATTTTAGAGTTGACAATATATAATTATTCAATATAATTGTTTATTATTTGGTATTATTTTCATTATTGAAAATGAAATGATAGCAGAAATTCTGATACTTGGTCCAACACTGGACATATAGCTATCTATGCAACAATGTTCTGGGGTTGTAGTTTTGGTCCCATGTATCCTCCAAAAGCTCCCGTATTGAGGGCTCAATCCCCAGGGCAGCACTGTGGTGCTTTGAGGAGGTGACCGTGTCCAGAGGGCTCTGCCTTTGTGGATGGATTAGCTGGCTTATGGATTCGTGTCCGGATGAATTCCTGGGAGGGCCTTTGCTGTAAATCGCGCTCTCATGCTCCGCTTCCTATTGTATTTAGGTGCGCAGTTCTCCTCCATCACGCATCCCCTCCTGTGATGTGCGGCCTCACAGCAGGACTCCAGCAACGTACAAAAGGACCGTGCACTAAAACCTCTGAAACCATCAGCCAAAATAAGTGCTTCCTAAATTGACTACATAGGGAAGTTTTGTTTTGTTTTTTTTTCACAACAATGGAGAGCTGACTAACATATTTATTATAGGCTATTTTGTTATTTTTGTCATTATTATTATTATTATCTTATGTCCTTGTAGTTACAGTAAGATCTTGGCACATAACTGGGCAGCTGTGCAGAGCAAACTCTGCGCCTTGGAAGTTCCTTGATCTTATTAGCTCATGATACATGGAAAATACGCTGGTAATGTTTATCCAGAACTCTAGCCAGTGCTTGCGTGCTGTCCGTCCTGTTTTTCTGAGCCATTGCAGCACTTCTGTGTAAGATACAACTAGGGACAGTAACAACAGTTCTAGAAACAGAAAGCAAAACCCAGTGTCCCTTCTTCTCTTTACTTATTCCCAAGGAAAAGCGATAATAAGTGATAAGTAATAAACTGGTACTTTTTGCCTGCAAATGTCCTTCCCACCAAGAATGATACAAATGTGAACATTTGTCAGATCCATCTCACAGCTGCACCCCTGCAGTTTAACTATGAGATACTCGCTCAGTTGTACCACCGTCAGGATGTCAGATTCTTATAAATTGTTTTCTTTTTTTAATTTAAATTGTTTTCAGATTTTGTAAATCTTTAACTTTTATTTTAAGGCTTTCCCTTCTGAGTGGGTAGTCCTCTCAAACTTTCTCTTGAAAAATTACAAAATTCCTAGCATTGTGGAAGTATTGTTTCTCTGAATTGTTCTTCACTGCCATTTGAATATTTCCACATAAATTTATTTTCAATCACAAACTTGATTTTTATGCTATACTACTTTAGATTTTATTTTTCTTGCTCCTCTGGCCCCTCCCATCAGCACACTGATCTGATCATTGTGCCTGTAATCCCGGTGCTAGAGAGGCTGAAAACAGGAGGATCACTACAAGTCAGACATGCATAGTGAGACCGTGTACCAAATACATTAAAGAAATAAAAAACAAAAAAATTTAAAACCTCTAGTATTGTTCAATATAGTAGCTACAACGATCTTATTCACCATAAAAACAGTTCTATAGAGCGACATTTCCACATTTAAATAAATGAGTTGTACATTTTTTACATCTCTTCAGAAAACAAAAAGAAAATTCTGCTGAATTATTAAATCTTTTGTCAAAATGCTTTAAAATTCTCTGTGTTTTTATTTATCAGACATTTTTAATTGAAGCTGTTTCTAAGAAAATGGATCCCTTATGAAGAGAACATTGAATTCTCCTTTTATCTATACATTAAACAGCTTATGCATTTTTTATTCCTTTAATTTTAGATGCCAATATTTTACCTCTTGGGTACTTTCTCTGTAGAAGATTCATAACAAGAACAATGCTTATTCTGCAATTCTCTATATAAAGGTGAGTACTGAAAATGATTACATGCTAATGATCAAAGTTTAGTGTAAGTTGTATACTACAAAGTGGATAACGATGTATTGCAGCAGCAAATGCATGGACAAGTTTCTTTGCAATCAAATGATGCGATAAGAACACAAAAGAGTTCACATTACCTTTCAAGCACTATAATGAAATACCAGACAGAGGCTACTTATGAAGTAGGGAGGTTTGTGGGACTCACAGTGATGCAGATCCAAAGAAGAAGATCAGCAATGTCATAGGTGTGACCTCTGATGAAGTCAGTAAAGAGTAGCACATCGCACTGACAGCCCATATGGGAGCAATGGCTTACATCTAGAACTGGGGCAGAGAGAAGGAAAGAATGCATGAAGAGTCCCACAATCCTTTATGAAGACATGGCCCTCAAAGACCTAGAATTCTGTCTCAGTTACTCTCCTCTCATTGCTGGGACAAATACCCAACACTCAAAATGAAGGAAGGAATGGTTTAATTAGCTCGTAGTTACTGGAGGTAACTAACTACTCAGCCGGCTCCAGGGCGAGTAGCACATGGCAGAGGGCAACCTTCCGTGGTGGCAGCAAACAGCAAAACAGCAACTAGAGGAGCAGCAGCAACAATGGCAACAGAGAAGAAGTCGGCCTCTCTGTCTTATGCTACATTCAGGCTCTCTGCCCCGGACTGGGGGAAGTACACACACCCATAATCCCAGCAGTGCTAAGATCCATGATCCTAGCCTGGGATCACACATAATCCCAGTGGGTCATGAATTAATCACAAACTCTCAAAGTCCCCACCCAGTAACTGCATGAAGCTAGTTGGCAGCGACAACTAGACACAAACTATAACAACTTCTGATAAGGTCCCACTTACTGTTTTTAAGTGTAACTCTATCAGGATTTATTCCTGATTGCATTCTTTCACACTATCAGTGCCCCCAAACACCGGTCAGCATAAAATATCCAAATACCATAGAGTAGAAAGTCTTTGTAATAATTCTCGACAAAATTAATAAGCAATGGGCCAACTCTAGGGTCAACATAGCAATTAAGGTTTTGAATAAAATATTTCTTAAAGCAAGTTAATGCAAAAAGAATTATCACTTTTAAGTATGTGAGCTAATTATTCTATTAAATATTTCATAAAATATAGATTTCTGAAAGTTTATAAAATTCCATAGTATGCATTAAATTTCTAAAGTTTTCAATACTCAGGCAAACAACTTCTGACATTGCCAGTCCTACAGATAACCCACTACTATTATGGACTATGGGATTATATTGGATTATTTTGCTGAATTCATGCACCTACAATATTTAAATGGCAATGGAATACTCATCTCTGACAAACTAAACAAAAAAAGGAGATACAAATGGGCCATTTTGTACCTGTATATACAAAATAGGACAGATATACAGCTACTTTCTCTTAATTCAATGACAACAAAGATTCATGCCAATAGTGTTTTGACAGGATGTCACGTCTGCATCTTGCGCAATGAATAGCCACTAAAACAACAATATGCAATGTATTAATTATGGAAACTGCCCTACTAATCAGTTTTGAAACTGTCTCATTGCTATTTGTTTCTCGATAAAATTAATTTAAAAATAGGCAATACCTCTGTCACAAAAGCTTATTCTTTTTCCATTTTTTGTTTGTGATGAAAATAACAAACTTTTCTCATCTCGGTTTCATTGGGCTAGGATCTGGGCACAGCTGAGCTGAATCCTTTGCTTCAGAATTCTTCCTAGGGGTGCATTCAAGATGTTGGCCAGTCTCATCTGAAGATCTGCTTGAAGATGAATCGAATTCCAAACTCATCCCACTCTTATTTTTATTGGTTATATAGATTACTCGATTTCATATTGACAGATTTGTGGGTGCACAGAACATACTTCCAGCATTTTCACACACACACATAACCCTCTGGCCACCCTCTTTTTTCCTCTCTCCTTTTTATTTTCACATCACTATGTAAAACTATTTTATTTGATGTTGTTCCCCTTGTTGATTATAGCTATTATTTTGCATGCCGTTGGAGTTGTATTCTGGAGGTTTTTAGGGTTCCACTTCTTAAAGATTTTTTTTTTTTTTTTTGTGATACCGGGGATTGAACTCAGGACCCTGCACCCACCTCTTAGAGATTGATAGTAACTCCTAATACTGTCATCCTAGAGGCCAAACTTTCAATAGGTGGACCCTCAGAGGTATAGTTACAAACCACACCCAAGCACAGCAGTAAGTGACTCTGGAAAAGCAATGACTGGCATAGTGTTGGACTTCTGAATATTGAAAACTCTATTTTGTACTCTAATGTAGAGAACTCAGCCATCAAACTTTCTCACTGAATTCAATGAATGAGATGTATCATTCTATGATTCTTTCATATAGTTCTTATATTATTGATTTGGTAGAAAATCAAATAGAAAGCACCTGAAGCCATTGAAATATTTTTTTCAGTCCTTGATCTCAGAGTAAAATTTATGGTATTGCCTAGCTCATGTGTATAATGGAGTACCATAGAAAACAATTTTAATAATTCTTTCATTCCTAAACATGTAGAATACTGGAACAAAATTATCATCATGTGATGTAAATTAGCTTTGCTGGTGTAGACTCTTCCATATGTGACTGGGACCAGAGTCTACAACACTGTCACCTTAAAGTCTACTACACACTGTTTGTCAGATAATTTTACAATTCCTCTTTCAGTGGAAGATATGATCTTGCATAATTAGCACTTTACATCACTTGCTCCTCTCTAAAAATCTGCCATAGATCCATATATCCTGATTTCTAGGTGATAGTAATATTGTCTTTCCTTCTTGACCTTTGTGCAGGATGAAGGATAGGAATATTCTCTATCTAAAATAAATAAAAAGTATTTATGTGCAATAAAGGCTAATATTTTCCTGAGTTTCTATCTTAATTACATTTATAAGAAAAATGAAGAATCTGTGGCTATGAACTGATTATGCACCAATTATTAATTTATATATTAATATAAATAATTACCACTGTAATCATCAAAGTACCTTTAAAATGAATATTACATGTCACTAAACTGAGGATTAGATAAGACAGCATTATCTAAGTTAAAGTTGTAATATTTAGATCACTGTGCAGAGATAAATTTTGTGACTATGAGAATGTTCTTTGAAACATGTTTAGTGGCTAAACGAGCCTTATTTATTATTTCTAATTGCATCACTGATAGAAACAACATTGGTGAATCTACTGATACTATCTTATTTGTTTACTTGTTATCGCTACATGTTTGTAATACTTAATATTGTTTTGTTTTGTTTTTGGCGAAACATCTGCCTTTCTTTTTTTTTTTTTTTTTGGTGGGACCGGGGATTGAACTCAGGCCCTTGCCAGGGAAGCACTTACCCCACTGAGCCATTTCCCTGGCCCTGTAATACTTAATATTAATTCACTTAATATTATAGAGTTGCATCTACCCTATATAACACTCAAGTTTAGCTGTCTTAGTGTCAGAGAAGTACTCTAATGTGTGTAAATAACCACATTTTGTTTTTCTTCTGTTGAAGAACATGCAGGCCCTTTTCAAGATTGGTCTATTACAAAGTGTGCATCTGTGAACATGGACATGCATGTGTCACTGTAATACAATGCTTACCTCTTTCAGGAAGATACACAGAAGGGGAAGAGCTGAGTCAAATAGAGTTTCTAGTTTCAGATTTAGATATGTGGAAAGGAAAGTGCTAGGGACTTTCTTACTCTGAGAGTTTATAGTTCCAATCTTTGAGAAAAGAAATATTAATGAATAACTGAAATGGAGAAAATAAGTTCTAACATACAAAAATGACAGAGCCAGCAACAGTTGTCACATTCCAATGGCCACATCTATACAATCCAGCATCCTCTCTTCCTCTTCCTGCTTTGCTTCCCCCTCTTTCCCCACCATCACATACACAGATAGTGGGTGAGGGTATATTCTAAGCTGGACCAGTTTAAATTCCTTCCTTGGAACTTGGTCTCTGCTCTTTATATATCTCACCGGAAGTTTGTATTCATATTGTCTATGAGCTTCTCATCTTAGCAGCATCAGTGTTCAGTCTCTACTCCAAGACCCTTCCCCATGTGCTCTTATACTATGCATAGGCATTTTAGCAGTAATTGCTACCTGAAAGTCCACCTAAAGGGTCCCTTTCCCACTGTCACAGTCTTGTCTCTGGAGTACCCTGATTCCGTTGGGGAGTATCAAAAGGGCATCCTCCACTCCCAGAGCTTCACATTTGCCTACTACACAGCATTTTCTGTACTCTCAGGGCCTCACTGAGAAACAGCAAGGCTGCGTTCTCTGGAGATGGGGAAGATGTTGCTTCTCCACAGACGTTGATATAATTCCTGTGTGTGGATACTGTAACTGTTTTTACAAGTTCATGTGTAACAAGGCACCCACAATTTAGTGACTTTAAATAATTTATTATATCTAAGTATTCTATAAAGCAAGAATTAAAGTAGAGAGAGTGCCTCAGTGATAAGTTATTTTGCTTTCTATACTGTCTGTGATCACTCAGGTGAGTTTATTCAGCTGAGTGTTTCACTGGAACTGGAATATCCACTGTGCTCGTTCATTCTTGAGGGCTTCTTTTTATGTAATTTCTTGTATTCTTCCATTTTTTATAGCTATAGTAAGATATAAGGGGTTGAGTACTTTATAAATAAAAAAGACATTTAGCTACCACTATGATAAACTAGCACCATGATGACTTCTCCACTACACTTTCCCTCTTCTCACTGCCCATGGAGGAACTAAGCCAACTTTTCTTTCATCGGGTTTCTTTTCTTATGAATATCAATACAGGTAAGAAATAGCAGTGCATGTGTTTGATACAGGCATTAGCACTGTAGTGATGTTACTTCCACAGTAAGCACACAGCTAGAAATTCAATCTACATTTTGGCTCAACAGGCACTTGGCTTTTGTCAGAGCAAGTAATTCACATTCCTCATTTCATTAAAGGCTCTTAAACTGATGAAGGATATACGACACTTGTCATTTTATATACAGGACATACAATCAGCAAGGAGAAGTAGTGTTACCAAAATGACATAGTGTTTTTTGGGCCAGAGAGATAGCTCAGCAGCATAAGCACCCGCCTGGCAGGTGCAAGTTCTGAGTTGGATCCCTGATGCCAAAAGAAAAAAAACAAAATCATCTGCAATTTGACTTCTCACCCTTTTAAACTACTAAGATATTAACTCCATTCTTCGCTGAACCAGAAGAACTGAGAAAATTGTCTTTCTTCACTTAGGAAAAATCTGTCGAGTTTCAAACATCGTGAATCTATGAACTCTCACAATAGAGAAATTATTTATAAATAACTGTTATCTCATTCACATTGATCAATAGTAAATTTATATAACTTTGGAATGCTATAAAATTGATTTTTAGAACATGATACTATGCAGATATGCTTTACTAAGTATTATCAGTGAAATCCACCTTTGCATATCAAGGTTTCTTTTTTAAGGACCTAAAATATAATTGATATGCTGATGACTGTTAATGGGATAGTAAAAACATACAGCTTTTGCCTTCTAGGAGCACTTATTTGTATTTAAGGATGAAAAATCCTTTCTGTAAAGCATGTACAGAACATATTGGTTATGAACAATTACACATGCTGAAATGAGAAAAACACTCCGAACTTGATAAAGGCCGTATCTGTGAGTGGCGTGCTGATCAAGATGAGAGGAACTGTGCCGTGGAACTTTTAGGATAGGAGGTTTCTAGGTGTGGGCCAGGGATATAGCTCAGTGGCACAAGTGTCTGCCTGGCAACCACAAGGTCCTGAGTTTGATTCCCAACATCAAAAATAAGAAAAAAATACAAGGAGGTATTTAAATGTGGTTGCCTCCAAATGAAATGAGAAGACAGAACTGTAAATATAGTCAGCAGTTCGTAAAGGAGTTAGAATCAACACTTTTAGTCTAAAGAAAATAATACAAGAGGCAAGAGAGAGGGATCTGGAAGCACAATTAGACAGTTCTCAAAATTTCAGTGTCTACTCTTATCATGGAAGAATCTTAATTTATAGAGGCAAATACTGATTGAGCATCCTGAAGCTAAAAATGTGAAATCAAAAATACTTTAAGATGCACAACACTTTGGGCCCTGCCATGATCCCACAAGTGAAAAATTCCACTTTATAATCCTTTTTTCTTTCTTTTGTATTTTAGCGAAGGGTCTGCAGAGTGTTCAGGGTCACACTACTGGATCGAACTCATAGTGATCTACCTGTTTACAGCCTCCCAAGAACTGAGATTACAGGCCTGCACCACCATGCTCAGTCTCAATCTCCATTTCAACGTGCCTCAGGGGCAGGGCCGGCAGGACAGGCATCGAACCCCCAGCCCCTGATCCTGTTTGCAGGCACTTTAATCTGCTGAGCTATTTGGCCAGACCTACTTTATGAAGCTTTATATCTTGCACAAAATTATGAACAATATTA
Source organism: Ctenomys sociabilis (assembly GCA_004027165.1). Taxonomy (NCBI): domain Eukaryota; kingdom Metazoa; phylum Chordata; class Mammalia; order Rodentia; family Ctenomyidae; genus Ctenomys; species Ctenomys sociabilis. The sequence continues at coordinate 52,875 of PVKA01007224.1, read as the reverse complement.
TCACAAATTACCTGCAATATATGTAAATAAATTTTATATTTAAATGTGTGTGCCACCCCTAACGTAGCTCATATTTGTACAAATATTCCGATGTTTAAAATCTTCTAAGTCTGGAGCATTCTAGTTCTAAGCACTTCAAATAAAGGATATTCATATAATATTCAGAATGAAGGATATATGTATTATATACCATATATAACAAAATCAGTAATTTGAATTCACAGTATTTAATTTTTAAACCATATTTTTAACTGCTCCAGTTTTAAGCTTTTCTATATTCATATAGTTTATATAATGTTATTTTACTCAGTATCATTCCACTCATCATTTCTGAGTTTTCAGATAAGAGCAAATGCTGCCAGTGAACACGGTACCTTCCTGAGTAGTTCCTCGACAGAACTCTAAGAATTTGAATTGGGTGGTAATCATACCACAAACTTAATAATGTATAGTTTTTCTATCCCTTTAGTGAATAGTGTGATATTATTTTTGCAGGCAATGACATGAAGATAATTTTATAATTTAGTAGGAACCTGCATGAAATCTAAATCATAGAAATTAGTTTCCTCATCTGTAAAATGAAGTCGTTGGAGAAGGTGAAAAACCAAGGTCCCTTCTAGTTTTAATAAGATGCTGTGATTCTAAGATTTCATACCATATACAACCAAATCATTAATTTGAATTTATAAAATTTATTTTTAAACCATGTAGTTTGACTGTTCCATTGTAAGCTTTTTTCATTCCTATAGTTTATATTATGCTATTTTACTCAGTACCGTTATTGTTATGGCTGAATGATTTTAGTTTACCAAATGCTCTGGACTCTTTTGTGATTAAATATAGTACATAAACACAAGATGGATTATTATTATCTGTGATTACTTTAAATGAGTAAAAAGCTCCGCACACATATTCTTAATGAGAATATAGATTTCACTAAATGGTTTTGACACCCTACTTCACCTTACCGCTGTAGACATTCCGAATTAATAACTGCAATCAACATGGTCAACCTATTATACGGGTCAGTTGCAAATGTAATGAATATATTGTAAAACACATTTTAATGTTAAGACCTCAGTTTTCATCTTATTGGTATTCTCTATTTCCTGAAGTGAAGGAGCTTTAAAATCTACTACCTAATACATATAATCAGAAAAACAGAAATACATTTAAATATATTGTCCAGCATCTAATTTATGTATCCTCATTGTAGTTTCAGCTCTTCATTATATAATTCATTGCAATGAATAAAACACATCCAAAAACTAATACACATGATAAAATAATTTGATACTCATGGAAAAAAACCTGAAGATTGCTGGTGAAAGAGTAAAAGTCCTTCACCATCTACCCCAAGTTGTATACTGCGCATTCCACGGGCCTGGCTTCTTCCCAGCTCTCCAGCTCGACTGAGGCAAAATACCCGAGCCTCAAAGAGTGAAGAGAAATAACCTTGGGCTATAGTATTTTTAGTGTAATATGACAAAAAGAGAGCAGCATAAACATAAAATAAGTGATTACAACTCTGAACATTCTATTTGAAAATCCACAGGTTTGTCTAGTGAAAATAGAGAGCTATTGCTGGTAATCATTGTGTTTTCCTTGGAAGGCTGCAAATCACTGCATGTACAGGTTGATGGAGAGGAGTTTTGATGCAACTGAGTGTGTGCAATGGGACCAGGCAGTGGACTTAGTGTCACGTGGTACCCTCTCAAAGGTAGCATTTCTTTGTCAGCCACGCAATCTACTTTCAAGTTCTGCACATTCAGGTCATGAACAATTTTTCTGAAAAATCACACAGTAGTGTTAAAATTTTACCATTGTGTGGGGTTAAAGTACTAGCTAACCCGGGACACATGCAGCTCAGGGTCTATAGGTAGGAGGCATCTGTATTAAATAGTTAGTTCTCATGCTGTGAAGAAAAGTAAAGAAGATAAGGAAGATAGGAGTGGAAACTACATTTTAAAATAGGCAGTTAGAGTAGCTTCAGTAGAAAGATGACATTTAAGAAAAGCCTCAAAAAGAAACGGAGATGTCTGTGTGGCATTAGAATAAGAACACTATACATCAGTGATAGAGAAGCTTTTAGAGGTTTCAATGGTAACAAACATACACTACCAATGCTATAGACCATGTCAATAGAAAATGCAAAGGTCCTGTGGTCAACATACATTTTACAGTCTTACTTGCCTCTTTCTGAGTTTTGAAAATCTAAGAATTTTCTAAGCCTGTGTGCTATGCCAAGCCAGCAGCTGATCAGAAGATGGTCCGATTATATGCAAAGACTCTGAAATTTTCCTAGTCTATATTGTGTTAGCTCTCTAGGAACTTGACATCTGCCGCCTCAAAGTCAGAATCCAAGGAAACTTGAGCATCTCCTCTGCAGAGGGCATTGTCAGAGCCACACATGCTCAGAACAGGAGCCAAAGGAGGGTGGACACTAGTTGGCATGTTCTGTGAGGTCTAGCACCCGATAAGAAGAGATAAAGAACTAAAAAGTCATTGACATTGTGAAGCGTCTCCTAAGGGTCTGAGTTTTGTGAACATTTTCTAAAAAAGACAGAGACCACTTTGATATTTCCTTATGCATATCATGACTAACAGGTTAGGGCTGAAGAGATAGCTCAATGTCATAATCGCCTGCCTGTGAAGCATCAGCTCCTAAATTCAATCTCCAGTACAAAAAGCAAAACAAAAAAATCAGAAGGCTAAAGCTCTGAGTCTACTGATTATTATATAAAGGCTACATAAAATTCAGTAGAGTGTTCCCCACAGGGTGCTAAATTCTATTTGCCAACTCTTCGGGACAAGGGAGAGCCATGCAGAGAGCCATGCACCAGCACGTTCCCTAGAGACCCTGCAGGTGTTCTGCACACTTCTCTGCAGAAGGGAAGCTGTTGCTTCTTCTACTGCAAGGCCACCCCATGTCCTCATAGCACGTGTTCCAGAATCTGTCTTCACCTTTTCTTTCTGAGGGATCTTCTGGATCAGGCCACAAGAGGAAGGAAGGAAGAGAGTCACCTGAGCTAGGGAACTGGCTCAGCTGGATGAAAGACCTTGGAGCTAAAGAAGATGTGACGCACTTCGGGCTCTGCTGGGGTCAGGAGATTGGCCATAATCATGAATAGTGAAAAATATGTCCGGACAGTAAGGGCACTAGGATCCAGGCTTGGTGGTCATTCACAGAGAAAGGTTTATAAATATAATAAAGGAGAAAAACAGAATGGGGCCCAGGCTGTAAGTGGAGGGATTAATATGAACTGATGAATTTCAATATTCAGAAATAAATATAGAAATATAGATGTGTGCGTGTGTGTGTGTGTGTGTGTGTGTGTGTGTGTGTGTGTGTGCATGCACACATACATACACATGGGCATTGCTTGGCTCTTCCAAATGGACCTCAAAACAGTGACATGCCAGTGACAGTGAGCACACCTGGTGATATATCTTTGTTCTTAAATGCTATTCTTCAGTAAAAGAAACTAGTTAAGTACCTTTGGGAAAAATGACTGATTCCAGGGCTGGGAAGAGAAAGTAAAAACTGAGACTAATATCTTTTGAAACAGAAGGTAGATAAAGAAAGAGTAAAAGAATTATAGTGAAATGTCAAAAGCTTGTAACAGCTTTCTCTAGACAAATACGGGACAATTTGAGCATGAAAATTAACAATGATATTAATAGATTGTGTCTTCTCAAGTAAAATAAAAATTCAGCACATGAAAATGTAAATAAATTTGGACAACAAACTTTCCTATCATAGAATATGGCCAAAAGGTATGAAATGAATTATGTGGTTAGCAAATTTCCATTGGGCTGAAACTAGAGGGCAACAATTGGATTAAAAACGGGTTAGTGTGCCCACTCTTTATCCTGCTCCTGAAATTCTTTACACAGATCAAAGATCTCCTTAAATGCTCCCAGCCTCAGCTTTCTCCCCTAATTTTCATCTCTCATTTTTTTTGATTCATCTAGGATAATTCCTTCACATCTTTCATGTTTTCTTCTTTTTTAATGTCTAGTTTGATATTATGCAATGAACTTCTAATTAGAAATATTACATTTTCAACTTTGGATGTTCAAATCATTACTTTCAAAACTGCTTGATTTTTTTATAATCTCTTTGTCGTATTTTCTCTCCACTTCAAGTTTTTAAACTTATTATACCTTCTTCTTTTACATGTTGAGTGTTTACTCCCATATTAGTGTTTTTAAGGTCTGACTGAATAATTTGGGGGAGGTGGTCAGTGAATTCAGTGATTTGCTCCAAGAGTTTTCTGTAATTTGTATTGTCAGATGATAGCCTTTGGAATTTTGTTTGTGAAAATACATTAAGTTCTATACATAAAGTCTAGTTTTCCAAAGAGAACTTTTGTTTACTTCTTCAAAAGGTTACCAATTTTAAATTTAACTTTCTTTTATGAAGTTTATACCATATGAACAGTGAAATTTCTTATTACAGATCTCAGAACATGGTATCTGGTTCTGGGAAATGGATAGCCAGTATTTTATTTTATTTTATTTATTATTATTATTTTTATTGAAGAACAAATAGCAATGAGACAGTTTCAAGACAAATTAACAGGACAGATTCGACAAATCAATACATTGCAAAATGTTTTTGTAATGTTTCAGTGTCATGCAAGGTGCATACATAATATTATATTTACAGGCATTATTATAACAGATATCTCTAATCAGTGAATGAAGAAAGTACACCTATACACCTATCTTATTTCTCTACAGCTGATTTATATCGCAGATTCAACAATTGACACCCTCTACCTTGTTATCTCCCCAGGGTCTGTCCATAGTACTAGAAGCCAACATAATATCTTGTCAAACCACTATGAGTGAAAATCTTGCTTCTCATAGAATTATGCAGAAGCACAGCATATTTATCCTAACTGTTCTGTTTATACATACACCTCATGATTCTTCTTTTGTATTCCTCCTTTTTTTTTGTCTAGAGCTGTCAAAGATGAGCACTCCATTGTCACTAAACTAACTTAGGTGTCTGAACTCAGTAACACACTGCAGCATTCCACAATAATACAGAGTTATCTGAAGAAGTTGTTGAGTGTAGCCATTTACAGCTCAACTTATTATGGCCCCACATTATATACCTCATTTTTATAGTTTTCTGCTGGATGGTTAAGACCATGATAGATCAAGACCTATATACCAAAAGATGTAGCTTTTATTTCTGATGAGGTCAGTGAACTCACCTCAGGATTTATCTTGTAATCCTATATCTTACTCTGTAGATCCTTTGTCTATGTCATCCATGTGGATGAGTAATGGCCAATGCTTGACCAGTTTGCTCTCTGTGAGAGCCTGAGAGAAAGTTTTCTCTCCATGTGACTCCCCAGGAACACTATACATCACCAGTCTCTTTGCTCTGTAGCTCCATAATCTCCTTGATCAGAGAATTTGTGGCAGAACTGAGTTTCATAATGTTACCGTACATGTTCTCCTATGCCCTGAGTCTTCGCTGACCTTGAAAGGCTAGGGCCAAAATGTTGGCTGGCCTTGCAGCTCTTCTATTTCTCCAATTTGATCTGTGAACTTAAGTTGTTAACTATCCAGAAGAAAAGCTGTTTAGTACCCTGCAGTATATGCCATTCAGTTTGCCCTAACTATCTGATTCAATTAATTTTAGTTGTTGTTGTACATTTCTATTTGTATTTCTTCTTTTGACTTCTTATACTAGGGAGACTAAATGATATTTGCACATGTGCATGTGGTATATTTCACTTATGAATATATGTTCAAGTGGCATCCACTTCAATATAAATGCTTCAAGTATATCATGCTTTATAGCTGAGTAATACTCCATTGTATAGAAATACCACATCTTTTTCAACCATTCCTCATGTGACAGACATCTTGGTTGTTTCCAAGATTTTTCTATCACAAATTGTGCTGCTATAATCACAGGTACACATATATCACTGAGATATAATGTTTTCAGTTCCTCTGGGAAAATTCCAAGTAGGGGGATAGCTGGCTTAAATGGGATTTCCAGTCCTACTCTTTTGAGGAGTCTCCACACTGATCTCCACAATGGTTGTAACAGTCTACATTCTCACCAGCAGTGGAGAAGTGTTCACTTTTCCCCACAACCTCTCCAACATTTGTTGTTGGTTGATTTCCTTATGATAGCCATTCTTTCTGGAGTGAGTTGGTATCTCAATGTTGTTTTCATTTGCATTTCATGGATGGCTAGAGATGTGGAGCATTTTTTCATATATTTATTTACTTCTTTAATTTTGTCCTCCGAGAAGTGTGTATTCATCTCAGATGCCCATTTCTGAATTGGGTCTTTAAATTTAAGGGCCCTGTTATATCTTAGTTCTTTATATATTCTAGAGAGAAGACCTTTGTCTGATTGCTTATTAGTTAGGATTATTTAAAAATTTGTAGGTTATGTGTTCACTTTGTTGACAATTTCTTTTAACATGCAGAAACTCCTCAAGAAGAGTTGATCCCAATTGTTGATTAGTGTTTCCTGTGCAAATATATGTTTGTTCATGAACTCTTTACCTACTCCTATGTCTTCAAGAGTTCCTCCTACTTTCTCTTCCAGGAGATTGAGTGTTTCTGTTTTAATGTTTAGATCTTTAATCCATTTTCACTTTAGCTTAGTGCATGGTGATAGAGCTGGGTCAAGTTTTAGTTTTCAGTATATAGAAAGCCAGGTTTTCCAGCACCATTTGTTAAAGAGGCTATCTTTCTTCCAGTAGGCTTGTTTGGCCCTTTGTCAAAGATCAGATGGCTGAGTTTGTTCATGGATGCTTCTGCACCTTCTAATCTATTCCATTGATCCTCAGGTCTATTTCGTTGCGAATACCATGTTGATTTTATCACAGTGGCTTTGTAGTATAATTTCAAGAGAGGAATGCCTCCTGCTTGTCTTTATTGGACAAGATTGCCTTTGCTATTCTAGGTCATTTGTGGTTCCAAATAAATTTTAGCAATGATTTCTCTAGGTCTGGGAGTTTGTTGGTGGCAGTTTGATAGAGATTGCATTAAATCTGTACAGCAATTTTGGGAGTATGGCCATCTTCACCATGTTGGTTCTTCCTATCCAGGAACATGGAATATCTTTCCATTTTATGAAATCCCTCTATTATCTCTTTTCTTAGAGTGTTGCAATTTTCTGTGAAAAGAACTTTGACTTCCTTGATTAAGTGAATTTCAAGGTATTTCTTTTTCTGCAGTGCTATTGTAAAAGGTATTATTCTATTGTCTCCCTTTCAGTGTGCTTGTTATCTGTATAGAGGAATGCTATTGACTTTTGAGTATTGACTTTGTATCCTGCTATGCTACTGAATTTCCGTATCAGTTCTAGTAGTTTCTTGGTGGGATTTTTGGGGGTCTTCCAAGCAGTATTTTATTTTATATCTTATTTTATTTTGTATTTTAGGGAAGGGTCTACAGGGTGATCAGAGTCTCACTACTAGATAGGACTTGAGTGAACTGCCTGTTTATAGCCTCCCAAGAACTGGAATTACAGGTGCACGCCACCATGCCCAGTCTAAATTGCCATCTCTGAGTGCCCTGGGGATTAGGCTGGCATGGCAAGCCTAGGGATTGACCCCCTGCCCCCTGTGCCTGCGTGCAGGCTCTTTAAACCACTGAGCTATTTGGCCAGTCATGGCCAGTATTGACATATATTTTCTTTCCTTCTTTCTATTCTGTACTCTAATAATGCCAAGTTTAGATCCTTCAATTATTTTAAACAATAGTAATATGTGTTGTGCATATCCATCTATATGCTGATCTGCTTATTTTATGATTTTAAGATTTGAGAGTTCAATAACATCTCAAAGACAAGAGCAGTTACAAAAAACTAAGAAGATAATTTTGCAAAATAGTAACCTCTCAATTATTTCCCTTACAGTATTCAAGTATAGTTGCATATTTACTGGTTCAATGGTAAACACTATAAAGCAGACTGGATTTATTGTATAC